>PVJN01029108.1:0-26690 GCA_004026805.1 Lasiurus borealis | reverse complement strand
ACGGGTCGCCCAGCAACGTGCCAAGTCCTGGGCCCTAATTGGATGTCCTCTCCCCTTCCCTGCGGGCCGGTGATAATGAGGCTCTGTTCCCATTTCCATGGTCCTGGAGCTGCTTCACCAGATTTTACTTCCAGCTGCGCGGCAGTGCCACCGCCTGGGCACTTCTACTACCGTTCTCCTCAGGCCCCGCCCCTTTTATCCTGTCAGCGAAGTAAATCCCGGAAACTGGATTCCAGCGCCGGATCGGTGGAGGGGCTCTGGGCGGCGTAGGACGCAGGCGCGAGCGTTTGGGTCTGGACGCGCGCGGTGCTCGGTCGGAGCGGGAGTTTCTGGGCGTGAGGAGTCCCCGCAGCGGGCGGCTGATTGCACGGGTGACCCAGCGCCGCCCCTCCCGCCATGGCAGCCCTGCGCTATGCGGGCCTGGACGACACGGACAGCGAGGACGAGCTGCCCCTGGGCTGGGAGCAGAGAACCACCAAGGACGGCTGGGTGTACTACGCCAAGTAAGAGGGCTGCAGGGGAGCCGCCGGGGCCGCCGGGCCCTGCAGTGGGACGCACCTGGGACCTGACGGCCTCGCGGGCCCCGGACACGGCTGCCCTCGAACCCTGCCTGCGCGGCGGGGTGGGGGAACGGCCTGCGCTCCAGCTTGGCGAGGTCGGGCCAAGTGGCAGTGACATTGAGCAGCGCTTCCGGGCACCTGAGAAGGGACCCTCCTCTCTCTCTCCGGGGCCTGGGTCCTGCCGTGGTCACCTGCGGGCGGCCAGGCGCGCCCTCTGCTGCTCAGGAAGCAGCGCTGCACACAGTGCAAGGATGGCAACCGGCCTGATCAGCCCTCCTACCCCCAGAATCAGGAACAACAATAATAAAAAAAAAATGCAGGTGTCCAGCGCTCTCCTCAGGGGCGGGGACCCAGGAGTATGTGTTTTTAACTACTGTATCTATGTATATGTGTGTATACATGTGTGTATACACATATATACTATAGCTAACATAGCTTCATTATAATATAGCTTCATTATAGTTTTAGAAACACTAGCAGACCCTTTCTCCCTACACTTACTGTTTATGTACGACCTTGGGCCGTTGACAGAACGCCCAGTCATAGTGTTCTCATCTGTAAAATGGGTTTAGGTGAGAGTTTTCGTTCAGGCAGTGTACAGAAAGCACTTAGCTCAGGTTCAGTAAGTACCCTATGCTCCGTAAATGTTAGTGTTTCAGCACCTCCCGAGGCCTGAAGTTAGAACCGCCTGGGCACTGTCATAAGGACAGATTTCAGGTCTTCACAGAGACCCTCAGGTAGCAGACACCTAACGTGGGGAATCTTTTTTTTTCTTCTTTTTTTTTAAGCTCTCCAGGTGAGTCATTATGACTTGGTTTTTAAAATAATATATTTTATTGAATTTTTTACAGAGAGGAAGGGAGAGGGATAGAGTCAGAAATATCGATGAGAGACATCGATCAGCTGCCTCCTGTGCGCCCCTACTGGGGATGTGCCTGCAACCAAGGTACATGACCTTGACCGGAATTGAACCTGGGACCCTTCAGTCTGCAGGCCGACGCTCTATCCACTGAGCCACACCGGTTTCGGCATGACTTGGCTTTTAAATCAGTGTTTTTCAACATCTGGCAAACTCAATTATATCTTTTACTTGGTTCCACCTCCAGAGATTCTCATTTGACTGGTTTTCCTCTCCTCCCTATTGGTATGTTGTGTAATCTTCCCCAGTGAGTCTAATCTACCCAATATTGTGAACCAACAGCAAAATAAGCCGTTGTTGAGTTCAGTCAAGATTCATTGGGATTTTATGTGCCAGTCACTTTGCTGGGCTCTGGTTATGAGATAAATGCAATCCAGTTGTCCCCCTTAATGAGTGCCCAGTCTTACAGGGTGGAGTGCCAGGGAGGTAGTCCCGGTGCATGGTGTGTGGTGTGCAGCTGTCTGTGGAACAGCAGGCATGTGTGGGTAGGAGGGCACCCTAGGTGAGATGACCTGGCGGAGCTGGCACCTGAACTGTGCCTTAGAGCACAGGGGGAAGTGGGCAGGAGGAGGGAGCAGGAGGGCAGTCCAGGTAGCGGAAACAGACTAGAGGCCCTGCATGGCCTGTGTGGTGATGTAGGAACCAGCAGATCCGGGCAGAGGAGGAAGGGCCTGGCTTATGGATGCACTTTTGTGCCTCATGGAGCAGCTGGGGCTCTGTTGTCAGGACTCAGGGGTCCACTGAGGGATGGGAGCCAGAAAGCGACACCGGGCTTGTGTCTTCAGAAAGATGATTTCTGCTCTGGAGAGTGGAAGGGACAGGTTGGCAGCAGGGAGTCACTAGCAGCTCCTGAGGAAGGGCACTTGCTGTTTCCTGTGCCTTTTCCTGAAGGGCCCTTTCCTCCCTCAGAGCTCTGCTTGATGCACTGCCCAAGGCCCCTTCTGCTTCTGTCCCACCCGGTACACTCCTCCCAGCACCTTGATCGCTGCCTCCTGGCACTCAGCATTGTCCATCGTTGTCTCATTCCTGCTCTTCCCTGATGGCTCTGTCTCCCTCCCTAGACTGTATCCCCCGTGCTCAGCACTGTAAAATAAATCCGCGGGGAAGGAATACATTAACTCCTGTAGTGAAGGTTTACTGTGAACCTCCGTGGGGAGGTGGTGGAGTAGGCCCTGGGATGGAGAAGATGCTCCCAACCGCTTCCTGCTTTCGGGGCCCTCCTCCTGCTCTTCTGGGGGGCCTGTCCTTGGCCTGGCCCCCTACCTCAGGTTCCTGGCTTCCCTTCTGGTTTGCCTGGAGCCTGGTATTAGGTCTGCAGGTTCCCCATGTGCTCAACCCGCCTTGTCCCCTTGCCCCCTTCCCTATGTTGGCTGGCCTTTCTCACTTGCTTCCTTCCTACATGGCATCCAGTGTCTGGACTTGCGGCTCTCCTTTCATGAAATAAGATCTGTACCTGCCAGCCAGCTCCTCGGAGAGCTTCCGGGAGCCCATGGCCAGGGGCCTCATGAGCCTATGCGTTCTCCGAAAAGCCACCCCCCAGCCTCCACCATTGTTTTAGGTTTCCCACTGGCCTGTCTGGCCCCAGCATTTTCACTGACCGGTGACAAGGCCTGGCCGGCTCCCAGCTGGGGGCACTTCTCTCCAGTACCTCTTTCCATCCTCTGTTCCTTTGCTCTCAGGGCTGAAGGATGTCTCGGACCAGTCCTATCCCTGGATTCCCAGCAGTCCCTTGGTCTCTCCTGACCTGCAAGCATCCTGCCTCTTATTTCCCCTCTGAACTGGGTCACTGTCTTTCTCTTGGGGTTTGGGAGCCTTCACTAATGGGCTAATAGAAGACTGCCCTTCAGGTAGTTCCTGTTTCCCAAATGTCTTCTTCCCATTGCAACAGGGTGGTGCCCAGGGACAGGCTGGAGCCCAGTGCAGTGAGTCCCCCTTTGGCCTCGCCCTCTGCTGTTGTGTGGTTTTGTTGGCTCCTGTGCTTCCCTCCATGGCCCCGGGGCACACATCTTCTGGCTCCAGGGCCACCAGTCAGGGCTCCCAGGGAGGGGCTGTCGCCACCACCAGAGAGAGCTGACAGGCCTTCTCCCCCACCTCTGCCTGAACCGGGAGATGGGGACAGACGGGTGAGGTCTCAGGGCTGGGGCAGCCACCTAGGCCTCCCTGGGTGGCCTACCCAGCCCCCCTTTTCTTCTGATGCCCTCTTGGCAGCCAGCTTTGCCCCATGGGGAGGTGGGTCCCTCCCCCAGGGCAGCCTGGGTCTCCCAGTGAATTTAAACTGCTTTAAAACAACAACAGAAACCTTAGAAGAGCATACTTGAAAGTGAAATCCATGTAATATATTATGAATTTAATTTTGATCCCTTTGGCTTAACGATCAGTGTTAATTATCTTTTTAAGTGGCAAAAAGCTTGATGAAAGAAAAAAGAGGGCTTCTGTTTAAGGGAGAATGGGATTACACTGGGGACATGTGCCATCGTTTTTTGTGCATTGAAAAGTCACTTTAGGTTATAGTTAAAAAGGACAGCTTAATTTTTTGATGTGAGTACGAATTTAACATAATACTTCTATGTGAAGTATTGCTCTTAGGTCTTCACACGGGAACTCATTCAGTTCTCTTTTATCCCAAGAAGTGGGTGCTGCTGTTATTCTAATTTTACTGATGTGGAAATTGAGGCACAGGAAGGCCACATAACCTCCCAGGGAATGTGACTGGTGCAGGGGAGAGCCAGAATCCCTGGGCATCAGGCTCTGGAATCCTCACAGCCAAATCACACTGTCTTCACCTCCGCTAGGCCCAGGGTCCTTCACGGGTCACTGTACCCTGCAGGGACGGTTGGTAACGTCTGGAGACAGTTTATGTTTTCACAGTTCCTGGGAGGGGTATATTGGCATCTCGTGGGTGGAGACCAGGGAAGCTGCTAATCACCCCACAATGCACTGGACGGCCCCCACAGCAAAGAACCATCCAGCCCAGGTGGCCGGAGTGTGAGTGTAAGAAGCCCCAGCTTAGGCATTTTCTGTCACAGTGGAGAAGATGACATGACAATGTTTATTTTATTTTATTTTTAAAAAATGTTTCTCAGGATAGGAGAAAATGGTGTTCTGAGTGAATGTTTTCCCTTCTGGGGAAAGCATTTGTTCAGTCCACAAGCTTACATTTGAGCACCTACTATGGGCCAGGCGCAGGGCTGGGTGCCTGAGGGTTCATCTGCATGCAACAGAGTGTCAGCATTCCACTCCCGAGGGCAGATGTTTTAGAGCTGGGTTCTAGGCTCATTTGATATGTGCCTTTGGGATGACAAGTACTTTTAATGTCAGACAAAGGAAAATGTGATCCCATCTGTAAATTTCCCTGAAGAAGCATGAGGCAGGCAAAGCCACGAGCAGGAAGGTTTTGTATTGTGGCCAGTGTTTGGTTTATCTGCGTGCGTTCCCTTAGCTTTCAAGAAGCAGGGGTCCTGTCATCAAGAGGCAGGTTATCCTTATCAGCGAGTCCGGCTTCTGTTTTTGTGAGTAGGATTTGATGATGGTCATGAACAGACCAGTAGGAGTTGGTCCTTCATACTAATACCCTTTGCTTGTCCAGTAGATTAATCAGTCACCAGTCACTGTTGCAGGTCTGGTGTCTCCTTGACATGAGTGTGTGTCAGGGAGACTGGCTGACTAGATGCGGGTGGCACAAGAGCTCAGGCCTGCCTCTGAGTGCAGTGTCGATGCTGTCCCTGCACTGGCCACACAGGTTTTATACAAGCAGACCAGAGGCAGCAGCTCCTGGAAAGAACTTGCTTTCGACCTGTAACATTTTACAGCAGGTTTATGCTCTCCATACTTACTCTCTTTCAACTAAGTGATAGGGAAGGAATATTCAAATTTTATCATATAGAGCTCATTGATTAAATATTTTCTCCTTTGGCAGGGGGATGTGAACTTAGGAAATCATCCTCCCCTTTGATTGACTCTTGAAATATTCAGCTGTTTCCCTGATTAAGTAATTTTATGTTTTCCTTCATACTTTATCACCTGCTGACAGGTGATAAAGTATGGCTTATGATTTTAATTATTGGCTTATGATTTTAATTATAACTTTGTGTGCATTTCTGAGATGAAGTGCTAAATTTGACACAGAGATCAGACTAGTTTGTGTATTTGATTTGTCCAACATAATAGCTAACACCTTTGAGGGCTTCTTATATGCCAGATACTGTGTTTAATCCTTTGTATGCAGTATCCTCATAACATTCTCCTGCGCTCAGTGCTGGGATTATTTCCATTTTGCGGATGAGGAAGTTGAGGCCCCGAGGTTGAGTAACTTTGACCAAAGGCACACAGCTCGGTGACCTTTGTACTTTTAATTACCTCTTGGGAGCAATTAGGAGTCAGTAGTTAAAAACACTTTGAAATTGTATCTGTGAGAAGAATAAACATTAAGGAGATTACAGTTATATCTAAGTATCTAAATATCAGCATTATGGATTTGATTGAAGTTTGTCAATCTACTCTGGAATAAAACTAAAACAAATATAAAACAAAACTCCTCGCCCTGACCCGTTTGGCTCAGTCAGTAGAGCGTCGGCCTGCAGACTCAAGGGTCCCAGGTTTGATTCCAGTCAAGGGCATGTATCTTGGTTGCAGGCACATACCCAGTGGGTTATGTGCAGGAGGCAGCTGATCGATGTTTCTCTCTTTTCAATGTTTCTGGCTCTCTATCCCTCCCCTTTCCTCTCTGTAAAAAATCAATAAAATATATTTAAAAAACAAACAAAAAATCAAAGTTCTTCTCTACATATTTGGATGATTGAGCTGGCTTCCTAACCCTGAAGCTGGGTTCCTCCTCCCGCCCTCCCGAGAGGCAGGCTTTCAGGACCTTTCCACAGATCCCTGCTGCTTCCAATCTAGGGAATTCGCCTTAATCCACACAGTAACATTTATGTTCTGTTTCTTCCTGAATGTAGATTTACTGCTCTAGAGAGATAGTATTATTTGGGAGAGAAAAAATTTAATGCAATGGTTTAATTTTTAGAAGTATAACTTTTACTTACTGTTGTTTTGTGATTTTTTTTTTTAATAGTCACACCGAGGAGAAGACTCAATGGGAACATCCGAAAACTGGAAAAAGAAAACGAATAGCAGGAGGTTCGTATTTTGAGGTCATAAAGCAAAGCCCTTCGCATGTAAAGCTTTAATCAGATGAGAAAACATCCCAGGCAGGGAGGTGACAGGTCATGGTGTCATTGTGGGAAGGCCCTCTAACAGCGAGCCAGCAGGAGCTGGACTCCCACTCCCAGGTGCTTGTGGGATTTGGCAGGAGGAGGTGATGAGGTCTTTGGGTGGAGTGTTGAGGATGATTTCTTGCCGGAATTAAATTAAAGAATATAAAAACAGTAGAGGCCTTTGACTCACATTTACTAGATTTTCTTATAGCTGCACCGATTGTAAACTTGTTCTTGGTGCCTGTTGTGGAATTAAATATACCAATGTTTGATGGGATTCCATCGAGGTCTCCATGACTTATGGGTGCTTTTGAAGAAGTGCATCACCCACGGAATTCTATATAATAAAAGGCTGACATGCAAATAGACCCAATGGCGGCATGACGTGCACGGACCACCAGGGGGTGTGTGTGGAACATGGCGGGTGTTGGCAGCAGGCAGCAGAGCGTGGAACATGGTGGGTGTGGACTTGGTGTGATGTTGGAGCAGGTGAGCAGAAGTGCCTGACCAATGCGGGGCGCCAGTCGCTGTCATTGGGGCGAGCCTCTGGTGATTACTGAAAATTCTTTGCTTCTGTGCTCTGGGATCCCAGCGCTCGCACCTGCTGCTGGTGCACAGTGCTAATCCTGATCGCTCAGCCTTATCAGCAGGTGCCAGTGGCGGCTGCCAGCCCTGAGGGGCGATCAAGGCAGCAGCCATGGCTTGCACCGCTGATGGCGCCGGCCCCCATCATTCTGCACTGTGAGTGTATGGGAGCGGCGGCAGTAGGAGCAGGGCTGCAGGCAGGCCACGGCAGGAGGGGCCTGGCAGGGGCATGGAGGATGGGCTGAGACCCACTCCTGTACCCACCTCAGCCTTGCGGCCCACAGTTCCTTTCTAGTTGCATGAATTCATGCACTGGGCCCCCAGTAGAATTATAAGAAGGTATAGTTGAAGAGACAGTATGTACCGATGAAAAAAAAAATGGAACTCTATTTTGAATAAAAGGCATCGTAGGTCAGCATACAGATGGTGTTGTAAAGATACATTCTGTGAATTCATTCAAGGGAGAATTCACATTGACAGCTGAGTGGAGAGTTTAAGAATGACCAAGAATGAAACAGTTTTATTTCTGAGCCAGAGCCTCTCTCTCTCCTGACCAGGAGGACCCTGCTCAGTTCACCCCACCCTACCTCGTGTAAACCTCAGTCTTTTCCTGTGTTTCAGATTTGCCGTATGGATGGGAGCAGGAAACGGATGAGAATGGACAACTGTATTTTGTCGAGTAAGTATCTACATAGTAATTGTTCTCAGCCATTTTACTTTAAAAAATTTTATCATAAAAATAATATACATTGGAGAAAAATATGGCACAGTATATAATGTAATCTTAGCAGGAATGACTACTTTTACAATTTTTGCTTTTATTCATCCACTTTTTTTAAAAAAAGGGAAATGTACTTGGTGAGCTGCTTAGTAGCCTGTTTTTCCATGTAATGTATCTGTGAGCATTTTCACATATCCTTATATATTTCTCAAGAAAATGTTTAATGGCTATAGAGGATTATTTTGTAGAGAGAGTGGGCACTGGTGGTGTTAAATTCCTATTATTGGGCAGCTGTACCTATAAATAATGTTTTGAACATTTCTTATCTGTAAAACTCTTTAGAGTAAATTCCCATAACAAACAGTAGTAGCAGCCACCGGTCTAGTACATTGTGTGAGCCGGGCGTGATTCTAGTCACCTTATACCTGTAGTAGCAGCTCATTCAATCCCCACAGTGCCCCAGGGGAGGCAAGCGGCCGCAGGCTGCCCTGGCTGGTCACTTTACCTCCCCGGGCTGCCGGAGTGGTGTGCCGGCTCATGTTAACACAGCCCTATGGTGGGAAAGCCCAGATTTGTTACCGCCGTGTAAATACTTTCACCACAGCCCGTTTCAGGCTCCCAAGCTGAAGTAGCCGAGGAGTTGGGGAGAGAGATTTATGCACATTGGGCTCTTGCAAGCCCGTGTGAACTGGGCCCGGCACAGCACCGCTCTGTTGTCTGTGTTTAACGCTGGAGTGCAAATGTTTATCTGGCAGCTGTAGCTATAATTACAATGAAAGTTGGATTATTCTTTGGTCTTAGCATTTATAGGATAAGTATTGTTGTAAAACTATATGTATGTTTACAAATCATGAAATCTTATCTCTTTCTGGAAAGTTCCTACTAGTTTTTAAGATATTTGAGGGTTTATCTCAAATCCCAAGAATTTAAAATACAGTAAATTGCGTAAAGAATAATCTGTTAATCCATGTGTTCAAAATATATTTTAATATTGTTTCTACAATATTAAGATCAATTCCAAATCAAAATTAGAGTGCTTGTAGGAGGTATGAGTACAGTCTTAAAAGGAAAATCTTTAGAAACTTAGTAGTTGGTCAGTTTCATGTTTACTGTTGAGACTTACCATTTTGCGTTTTCTCTTTCTCTGCCAATCTTCTTAGGCCCTTGCAGAGGGCCAAAGATTTAACTGAAATCTAAAAAGAATGACTGACACATCTTTTAGCCACATTTACATGAATTAAGAGCAAACCTAAAGCCTTCTTCTCTTTTGAGATTTAAGGGTACAAGGCAATGCATAGTGTATGTTACATCATATTATATACATAGTGTGTGTTATAGCATATTATATACATAGTGTGTGTTATAGCATATTATACAGGCAGTTCTGAAAGAAAGGAGTAGATGATTCTCTTTCCAGGCAGGAATGTAGTTCTTGAAGCTGGAAGTTAGACTACATGAACTTCAGTTCTTTCTGGGCTTAAGAGTAAGCAGTCTTAATACATGAAGAATGGGGTTTGCCTAGCCCCGTGGTCGGCAAACTGTGGCTCTCAAGCCACATGCGGCTCTTTGGCCCCTTGAGTGTGGCTCTTCCACAAAGTACCACAGCCTGGGTGAGTCTATTTTGAAGAAGTGGCATTAGTTTATAAAATTTGGCTCTTCAAAGAAATTTCAATCGTTGTACTGTTGATATTTGGCTCTGTTGACTAATGAGTTTGTCAACCACTGGTCTAGCCTAAACTATAACGTTATCTTACACTTACAAATGCCTGTGTTCACTGCTGTGGGGTCACTGCTTTCTCCTTTCTTTGCAGCCATATAAATAAAAGAACCACCTATTTGGACCCAAGATTGGCATTTACTGTGGATGATAATCCTACAAAGCCAACCAACAGACAGAGATACGACGGGAGCACCACAGCCATGGAAATACTCCAGGGCCGGGACTTCACTGGCAAAGTGGTTGTAGTTACTGGAGCTAACTCAGGAATAGGTAGGCCACTAACTTACAGTTATTATTATTATTATTATTATTATTATTATTATTATGCCTGCTATAATGAGATCTTACATAGTGATTCTCTAATTTAAAAATGTATCTATAGCATTTTCAGCTATTGCTTAGTTAAAATCCTGCTCTCTTTTAAAATCCCAGTGTTACCATGAAAGGCTGTGTAGGGGCTGACCTTGTCTTCTGTGAAAGATGCACACTCAGTGAAAGATCGTGGCTGTTTTGGTGTTCAAGGGTTAGAGACAACAGTCTCCCTCTAAGAGTTTCTGACCTGGTCTGTGTGGTGTATGGACATATTCCAATTACTTGGGTTGTTGAAACCAAAATTGATTGGTTAGTGGGATAACAGAACAATATATCATGATTTTGTTACTAAAGATACTGCAGGTTTCAGTTGGTCATTGAGAATACAGTGGTACCTCAAGATACGAGTGCCCTAATATAGGAGATTTTTGAGATACAAGCCATCGAGGGAGCGATAATTTGCTTTGAAATACGAGCAACATTTGAGATAGGAGTAATCGCTCCCATCGGCCGGCTGCACACGACCCACCAGTTTACCGAGACTAGAGCATCTCAAAGTTTCCCACGCTTCAAGGTTATGGAACGAATTAAACTCGTATCTTGAGGTACCACTGAATTTTCCTTTGGGCAAAGGATTTCCTTTCTTTATAAAGTTGGACATTTAGTGCGTGCCTTAACCTGTAAATTAACCCTCCTAATGGCTGCTGTTTAACCACAGTGACCATCATGAGGTAGGTGGATCAAGGGGTGTTTTTCCCTTAGCATCATGGGCGGTTAGGAAGTAGTGGCAAAGCAGGTGCTTGTACAGTAACTCTGTAGGATTTCACTCTTACTTTGTCTTTGTCTCTTTACACCAATATCTGGATCTGTAAGAACCAACTGCTTTGAGGAAGGATATGCATCTTAATTTATGGAGACAAAAAATGGGATTGCACTCGGCTATCTTCTGGCAGGTTCTCTCTGTCCTTTGATCACTCCAACCCCCAAAGCCCCTCCCTTGTCGATCTTCTCTTTCTTACCCCTTTGTTCATGTCCTGCTCTCTCCTTTCCCTTTCTTCATTTTCAGTAACCCCTTCTCAAACCCCCAGAATCACTCCCTCGCATCATCAGCTCAGGCTCAGGAGGTGAAAACACGAGTGAGAGGATTCGTTGTTGTGCAGGGTCTACACTCTAATGAGCTACGGCCCCTGAACAGAACTTGTGACTGCACTTGTCTGTGAAGGCAAAGAAGCAAATGGAGTTTGTTTGTTTATTTGAAAGAATTTACTTAAAATCAATTCGCAGACCTCACCCTGGGCTCAGAATATGTTCAGCACAATTTTCTGAATTTGTTTTGGGCTGAGTTCTATATAGTTATCATTGGTAATCAAACTGATGATACTGTATTAAAAATAATGGCTAGATCCTCAGCCATCAAAGAAAAATATGTTGTGTTTATTGCACTGATTACTGTTATGTGAGGGTGATGACTGATCAATACATGTAGCAAAATTAAGGAAAAATAAGGATTTAAGTAAAAACAAAAACAAACCTTTTTATTTAACACTTAGTTAACCAGAAAATTGACTAAGAGATTTCATTCCTTCACTCTTCTGCCTAGACTGCTTTTTGTTTAGATATGTGATTACTGTTGATTTTTGGCATGAGTGTTTGTACTTCGTCTGATGTTTGGTAACAGACCTTCGGATGTGGCTAATGCTCTGTCAGAGATTTGCAACATCAGGCTTACGACATTGTAATCCTGGCCTAATTGAGTAGGTTCATAAAAAGAGCTATGTGGAGTTGGATATTTAATCATGATTGAAGAGGAGGAGGAGATTCTAAGCAGGGGGGTAAGTGTGGTGGTGATCAGAATGGACCTCAAACCTCTTTGAGGAAAACCCTGGACTCTGTGCCTCTTCATAGCTCCCATGTCTCTTTGAAGGCTCTTCTTTCTTGGTGTCCACAATCCATTTTGTGGACACTGCAAGCAGGCGTCTGTGGTCCCGACAGATACGGTGGCCAATTGTGAGGCTCAGGGAGAAAGGAAGGGATGTCGGGGAAGGTCGTAGGTACACCAGCGCTTTCTATTCAGTCACGGCCGCTATTTCCCCAGCTCCAACCTTCCCTCAGAAATTGCCTTTAACACTGCCCATTCCCTTCTCCACTCTTGAGAAGCATAAATCTAGGTGAGTGCTGAAGGTTTTTATTCTTAATTTTTAAAATAATATTGTACTGAGCATTCCAGGCAATCAAATCCTTGCAAATTACTTTCACTCTGCAGCAGTGGTGGTATCAGGCTTAAAGAAAAGAGGCTGAAGACAGGCACAGGGCTTTCGTCGTTGCTGAGTTAGCCTTTATGTCCCACGTGGCTGTCTTAGAAAGTGTCCTTGCCCAAGTAGGCTGCGGCTTCTAGATAAAGTCCTTCCTTCTACTGCTCTGTGAAATAGGCCACTTTACAAATTGCTATCACCACTTTATTTCTGCCCGTGCCAAATCAAATAGCTGCCTGCACAGGGAATCGGGCATCTTCATTTCCAAGATTTCTGGGCATTCAGGAGTCATCTCTCATCAGAGCCTTCCTTAGTCGCTCAGGGAAGCTTGTTTTCTACGTCCGAGCTGTGAATGTCTGTTCTCCTTGAGGCAGGGTAGGCTGGGACAAAACCTACCAGTATTTATTTGCAGAGTGGTGACTCTGTGAATGAAAACATAGGTACCCTCATTTTCTTTAAAATTCTGGTGTTTCTAGTTGTTAAAAAAAAAAAAAATCCCCACAAGGCACTGCTCTGTGGAATTGCTGTTTGTCGAAGTCCTCTCTCTTGTGGAAGCAGGTGGTCAGGTGGTGAGAAGGGGTCCCCTTTCCTTCATGAACTCTCGGTGGTGCTAGGACACTGCCCCTTCAAAGTGGCCTCTACGCAGATTTTTGTCTTGTCTGCTTCTTCCCCGGCTATAAATGATACAGATTCATATTTTGAATTTTGGATATTTGACTTTGCTAAGGCAATTGGAAGTGCTCCTAGTTAATTCCACTAAAAAAGAACAGGGTGACTCTGGAAGGTAGAAGAAGGATTTTGAGGAGCCATCAGAATAAAACATCATAACTTAAGTGCTCTGACACCTGCGGTTTGTAGCCAGGAGTCACTGTTGACCGGATTCAGGGCTGGCAAACTACAGCCCACAGGCTGAATCTGACCCGCCGCTTGATTTTCTAAGTCAAGTTTCATTAGAAACAACCATTCCCATTCACTTGCATGTTGTCTGTGGCTGTTTACATGTTACAAGAAGAGATTGGTGATTATGTCAGAGACCATACGTTCCACAGAGGCTAAAATGGTTACTGTCTGGCTCTTTACAGGAAAAGTTTGCCAGCCCCTACATTAGGTGATCTAACTCCTTTCCAAGTACCGTCACCCCAACAGTCTCTGAATCCGACACATTTTAGGTAAATTTTAGATATGTGGGATGTCCTCAGGCCACAGGAAGATTGTGGCAACACATCCGATGTAACTGCTGGCGACATCCCACCAGCATCCTGTACCCCTGGCCTCAAGGCTGTTTCCCCTAGTTAGGGAGCTGCAAGCTTTAGGATGTTGCCTCCTCAGAAACTAACACTCTTCTCTCCTTGACCTTTGTTTGACCAGCGTTCTGAACCCGGAGACCTTTGTAGGTTGAAAGCTGTAGCTTGTGGACCTCTCTGTGTGGAGCTCAGCATCTCAGTATCCAGGGGGAAGCCATCTCTTCACCTAAAGCTTCTGCTAGACCAAGAGGCCCGGACCCCGCAGTCCCAACTGCTACCCACTAGAGGCAAGGGAGGAATTCGGTTCTGTGGGTGCTCACCTGGAATGAGCAGGCAGGGCAGGCGGTTCACGACTGTCTGCAGTCTGCAGTTAGGGCTTGAGGACTCTGATTGGGTGAAAATGCATGGAAATGGCTTCAACATGGTGATCATTAAATACAAGCATTATTGCAGAGTCTCAAGAGAGAATTTTTTAGGTTAGGAAATTTCTCATCATGGAAGATCCCGTAGCTTCTTTTTCTAGACACAGCCTGTCAATCAAGCTAATTTGGCTCTGCAGATAAATAGTTCATAATAAAATGCTGCCTTCTTGAATCTGAGGGCTGATGTGTCCATCGAAGGCAGGATCCTTCTTAATGAGGGGTTGACTGAATGCCTGAGTGTGGGACAGGCCCGCCCTGTTCACTGTTTCTTAGCGGGGACAGTTGTTGAAACTCATGCAGATAGTTTCAATGAGCTGACAGATTTTTCATAATCGTATTTAAGGCATGAAATCCAGGTTTTGTCAAACATCCATCTTAAAACTATTAATTAGGAGCAATTTAGATATTTTCAGTCTAATGTTCATTGGTAATGATGAGAAAACTTTCTTAATTGCTAATCTTACATCAGTAGTGGGTAAAATCTGATTATTAAGTCTCTTTCAGAGTTTAGGCAGGATGAGCTTCATAACGGAGCTATGTCTAATGTCGTGGCTTTAAATCTAGAATAGCTTGGGCTGGTTTTGGTTTTGGAGTCAGGGGATCCATTGAAAGGAACAAAATTTTTTTCTCCTTGAACAAATACAATCTTGGTACTTTGGTATATACCAGTAAAATATATTTTAGGATTGGCACTTCACTTTTCTATGTAGTCACCTTCCTAAGGTTTATTATAGGGATGCTAATGTGTGTGCATATATATGCATATGTATGCATGTGTAGACATACACATACTTAAATTTCAAAATTTATATATTGTGAGAGGTAAAAAGTCCATGTGCGAACTATCAAAGTCACCCCTAAATTCCCTTCAATGAAGGTACCAGATTTCCCATGCCTGAAACCCAAAATGTATAGTATAATTTAGAAATTGGTGGTTTGGGCTTAGAGAGCCCTTTTGTTAAAGCTCAGGGTCTTGTTCCTAGATCATGTGTTGTAGTTACAGTGTGAAGTATACTTACCATATTCTTTTATCCTGAAAATCATCACCATGATGAATTCATATGTAGTGTCAATTCTTCCAGTTCTATAGTAATATGAGAAAATTGCTTTTCTTCCCATAAGAAAAGTATATTCTCAAGATTTTTAAATCTACACTTTGCAATTATGAACTAGACTAGTTTCCTTTATACCTTCAGTTCTTTGTTTTTGTTTCCACACCTCATGTTACAGAACTTTGCCTTTCACTTTCTCCAAAACATCCCTTGAATTTGAGGCTAGCACTAACTTATAGTCCTTTTCGTGGTTAAGACTTCATTGTAGGGGATCATTTACCCTTGGGATCCTCAGATGTCTGATTTTCCAATTGTCAACAAAACTTAAACCAGTGGGATCTTGGCATTTATCTTCTTTTAAAGAACCCGGTGCTCATTAAGTAGAGGACAATTCCTGTAATAATCTAACCTTTTGGTAATTTAAACTCCCATTTTAAATTAAAAACATTTGTGACTGCTTTTCTTTTATGCTAAAACATATCTGTTTATTACAAGTAAAATGATTTTGAAATCGAATTGTTTTGAGTAATTATTGAGATTTTTGACTATCTTGGAAAAAGTCCTTGAACGATTGTACATAAAAATTGAGATTGATTATCTTATGAATTAAGCAACCATTTATATTTGCTATTCTTGGACATTGATTATGCATGGAAATAACATGATCAGAGTATTTGAGAAGCTTTTATATACTTCTTTCTAAAAAGACTGATTGAAGTATTCTAATGAGCCTCATCTCATCATTGGGGCAATCTCATAAAAAAGTTATTTTAAAATATTAATAAGTAATATATAGAGAGTAATGTATAAGTGATATACCTGATCTCAATTGAAACTTTTTTGTTTCATGAAATCAGTTGAATTTCATACTTGCATGTAGGTTTAGATTTTAATTTATTTGTTATAGTGCCAGCATAACAGATGAGAGTTATATAAGCTATTGTTCAATGACAAAATGCTCCAGAGCCCTAATTTAAAGAGAATATTTAAAAATATGATTTTAATATCCTGATTGATATTACAAGGGTTAAATAAGGTTTTAAAACATGAAAATTATTTTACATAATACCTAGTTTAAATAATTTGATCTTTTGCTTTTACGTAATACAATGACATAGTCGTCATGAAAGGAAAGGTTCCACATATTTTCCCTGTAAATTAACCTGAAAGAGAACCTTCTACTTATATGTTTTCTCCACTAGAGGGCTCTGTTGCCCTTTGGAACAGTCACACAAAAGCGGTAGCATCTCAATGTAGTTTTCCTCCTCTCCAGCCAGGCTTGCTTTCATTTTTGTTAAATAATGTCTCTTACTTTTCTAACATATCTTTTAGGTCTTATACTTCTTGCTGAAAGAGTTCAAACTGAAGACTGTTACTAGTGTCATGTTTGTTTCTTTTTACTTCTCTCCCACTCTTCCCCCCTTTTTTTTGTTTTTTGGGTGTTTTTGTGGCATAAAATGCCAAGGATGAAGAGATCCATTTAATAAAAAGGTCTATTGTATTCAGGGAGCAGCCTGTCCTGCCAAATTACACAAGGGCATGTGTTTTCATGACACTATTGGTTTTGAGTATGCTGTCCTATCAATAATGTGATTTTTTTTTTTTCCTAAGTGGAAATTTAAATATTTAAATACTGGTGCTTCTGTTTAAGGTCATTTAGAATGCCTTGGCGAACTTATACTTTTTTTCTAAGAATATAGAGTTTCCCTGCCCACCCAGTATTATATAATTTATTATAGTTAGATTGTTTATTAATGATATGTTCTTGAATTAGAAGAAAATGTGCCCTTAAGTAAGAGAGGGCACATTGAACCAAATACTTAATTTGAACCAAATAGCCATTACTCTACACATATAAGATCTTAAGGAGAGTAATTTTTATCTTGGCTCCATAACTGAAGTTTGAGGCAGCCCGTTAATTGCATGCTTCAGTTCTCAAACAGAAATTTGGCCCAGAAAAGAAAACACTTTTGGCTTTATAAAACTGCTTATTTTCAGATTTTATATGGGGATAAAATGAATACACTGTACCATATTACATTTATTTATATTATTCTTTCTCTCAGCAGCCTACTTTTTCTCTTTGGAAAATGAAAGGGTCTGAAAGCATTGTGAATTTACTTGTAACATTGCAAACTATTTCACCAGAGTAAAGATATTTTGGTCGTTCATGTACAGATATATTTGTTGTTTATCAAATAAACGTTGTTAAAACTAGATGGTTATTCTGGGAATTATTACAGATTTTATAGTAAAAGACATGTTGACAGTTGAAGGTCACTTATTTAACACGATGCAGCCCACATTCTTTCCTGCACTTTCTGAAGCATATACAGAAACTTCACATGTGAGTCCTGAACCTTTTGCAGAATAGCATTTGGGGCCCAATTGGAGGGCCTTCTTGCAAAGATTTCTTAAATAAAGAGCTCCAGTAGATTGATCAAAAGCTACAGTTTCTTGCCTACATTCCTTATCTTCCTTTTGCTTAATAACCCTGCATTTCACGAAGTGCCAGTCTTTATCTACACAAGCTTAACTGAATGAGGTAAACAGGAAGTGTCCTCCTATTTGATGATTTGTGTGACATGGTTAGAATCTTATTTTTTTCTAATCTGTGAGTTATTTCTTTACCAGGCTGTGGCGCTTGGTTTTCCTGATCCTCCTTGTTAGAAGCCATATTCAAATGGTGTCACCTCTGAAAGCAAATTGAGGTTTCCTCACTGGACTCTGAGAGGAGATCTGGCATTATGTGCATGTGCAAGACAGACAGAAGGAGAGAGTTTATGTGGGTGAGATGGGGGGGTGAGGGGAGAGTTATTCCAGTATTTTACTATTTCTCCCTAGAGTGGGGGAGGGATGGATGAGTGGGGTGGGAAGAGAGAAGAATTACAGAGGAATTAGCAAAGTGGATAGAGCCAGTCCTTACATATTAACGAATTACCTCATACAAAGAGAAACAAAATCAGAACCAAAGAAGTTTCTTGTGTAGTCATGTGGAAACGAGTTAAAACTAACAAAACATTTTTCATTATCATTCCTACCTCTAAAATTTGCTTAATTATTCTGGAATAATTAGTATTTACTGATCACGGCAAGACTATCTTATGTCGCTAGCTCTTTAGAATATATAAAGGTTCTGTACACATTGTATTTCATTCTCACCACAGCGCTCCCAGCTATCTTGAAATAGTGTCAGAATGAAAGCACAGAGGGGTAAGGTAACTTTTCTGAGAGCGCACAGCTCCTGAGTGATGCAGAATTAGAGCTGAGAACTTCTCAGCATATCCGGGCCCTCTTTGTTCCATCTGCTGCCTTCTTGTTCCAAGGAACAGTGCACACTCTGACCACCCTCTTCCCAAGCAGCTCATCCGATCTGAAATCCACAAAGTTATTCTAACGTCAGTGAGAGCCCACTCTGTGCCAGGCTGTGTGCTGGGTGTGGTGTCTGTAGGGAGGGAGGCAGATAGGATCTCTGAGCTGCTGGGTGGTCATGAATGAGTACAGACACTTTCTCCACCCAGTTCCCCTTTGGGGTTCCTGTAAAATGGGTGGGAGGGGCGGGGAGAGGAAGAATTACAGAGGAGCAGCATTTGTCCAGTTTGTGTTTATGCCAGGTGTGAGGCTGGATCAGCTTTACATGCCTTCTCATAAAGTATTTTAAAATTATATGTTCTTGTTATAAAACTAATTTTTTTTTCATGGGAACCTTAGAAAATGCAGAGACATAAAAATAAAGGCTAGCCGAGACCGGTTTGGCTCAGTGGATAGAGCGTCGGCCTGCGGACTGAAAGGTCCCAGGTTCGATTCCGGTCGGGGGCATATACCTTGCTTGCGGGCACATCTCTAGTGTGGGGTGTGCTGGAGGCGGCTGATCGATGTCTCTCTCTCATCCATGTTTCTGACTTTCTATCCCTCTCCCTTCCGCTCTGTAAAAAAATCAATAAAATATATTAAAAATAAAATAAAGGCTAATAAGAAAATCACATATGAACCAGAAATAACTTAATATTTACCATATTTTGATTCTTAGCATGTTCCCTTTCTTTTCCTTTGTGATTTTCCTACTTAACTGTGGTTCATGAGCATTCTTCCCTGCTGTTGACTATTCTACATCATCTTAGGCGGTTGCACAGTATTTTCTTATATGTTTCTAACCAGTCTTTTGCTGTGGCACTTTTGGGTGGATTTCAGCGTTTTGATAACGGTTAGAACGGAGACGAGCATTTTGTAATTAAGTGTCCTTACCTACCTGAGACTATTCTATAGTTTTATTTCCTGGAAGTAGAGTTGCTGAATCAGGGGATTTGTTCCTAACCTTAATATCTTGGCTGATTTTGTCAAACCACACCCCTGGGAGCTTCTACCAATTGAATGCCTCGCATCCTTGCCAACCTTGGCAATTAAGATTTTTTAAAAAAGTATCCCTTTAATTTTCATGTCTCCGATTGTTAGTGAGATTGATCAGCTCTTCCTACGTTCCTCCATTTGTATTTACTCTTTTATGAATTGCCTTTTCATCTTCCGTGCGCAACTATTGGCTATGTATTGATTGCTAATTGATTGCCTGATTCATGTCGTATAATTTAATTTTCAAAATGTTCCTTTCTCTTAGAAGTTCATTTATCTCACAGTGTCTATTACTTTAAGTACATATTCAATCTTGTGATCAAGAGGAAACTCATGAGAAAGAAGTTGGCCTAGCTTCCCAGCCTGCTCACTAGAAACTTTTAAGCATGGAAGTCTCATCTGTCACCCCGGCTACACCTCTCGGGGTCATGGGCACTGCTGCTGAACGCCTGCATTTCAGGAGGGAGCACCCCAGAAAACAAACAGTTGGTCGGCTTGCAGTGGCGGTTGAGTCCTAAGAGATAACGCAGTAGGTGACGTTTGGTTATTTTGGCTTTACCGATTTCCCCAGATCGTCTCTTCGTGGCCATAGCCACTCTTCAGAGCTCTTCTGTGCATTCTCTCACTCGATGAGCCTGGCTCCTGCGTGGTGAAACTGTACCACGGCTGAAAATAGCTCTGCTGACAGTCAGGGGAAGCTGGATAGGTGGCGGGTTTCTGTCTGGAGAGGCGGCAGAGGGTGCAGGAGAGGGAATACTGACTCGGGAAGCAGACGTGACCTAGTTTTGAAACCTGGCCTCACCACATCCCCTCTGAGTGGCTTGGGGCGAGTTACCTTCCTTCTCTGAGCCGTGGCTGGCTCCACATCTGTGAAACGTGGCCGATGTTTCTGCTCGGCAAAGATGGGAACGCCGGGGTGCCCAGGGGATTGCCTGCTCAACATCGCAGGCACTTAATAAATTGTCGTCATTGTGGGGATGGGAGGCCAGGCTATCCAGTTACTGACATTAGTTTGGTGTTTTCCTAGCTTCCTGCTTCTTGGATCCGCAGAAGGCTGCCTTAATATCTGTGGGTTTGTCCCAAAATGACCTTTCCGAATCCCTGTTTTAGGCATTGACTTGTTTTGAGTAGGGAAGGAAACATTTTAGACTTTTTTGTTTTCTTTGGAGGTTAGATAGTAGCTTCATGTAAAAAAAAAAAAAAAAGACTCAATAGAAAAAAAAAAAAGGACAAGGTTAATTTTGTGTTGCAGTCAAGAAAGAAAGAAAGATAGTTAAACTTGGGTCTGGGGGAGACTGGGAGGAAAACTGTTACATCTGAAATGGATGCATCCCGGCAACATCTTTATTATGAGAGTTTGGCATCAGAGCACATGCGCTCCCTAGAGTTTAGGATGGTTTATAGGACTGCCTGGGACATTAAGCATCAGAATCCAACCTCGCTGTCCGATTTTCTTGATCATGCCAAAGAATGTGTCATTGGATAGAATTTTATCAGCACTTGAAAAGGTATGATGACTTATATCGGAGACCATTGGGACTTGTTAGAAGACTGGGCCATGAGACAGATTGTCATTAACTTACGTGACCTAAGGCAAGTCACTTAACTATTTTGAGCCTCCCTTTCCTTATCTGTACAATCCAGAGAATAATAATTTCTGTCACCATTTTGTAAGGATCAACTAAAACACGGCATGCGAATGCGGGAATGGAGAGAACACTGTGGTTGCTTGCAGTTGGGAAAAAATAACCCAACAGTTGTCAGCAAGGAGGAAGAGGATGGAGAGCGGAAGAGAGTCGTTTAATCCCTAATGGACAGAGTAAAAGAGGATCTCTGGATACTTTCTGTCAGGATATGCTGGCGTCAGGTAACTTTGTTGTGCATCCGGCAATCGATTTCGTGGTGATGACTAGACAGATGGAAAGGATGCTGTCCCATCCAGAGTTGACACGCTGCGCGACTTTAGCCAGAGACTTAGGGGCGGAAAGCTTTGGAGGCAGAGACGCGGTCGGAGGTGGCAGTGTCAGTTCTTGCCTAGCACATTTTGTCCTCGTTGGCTCACGTTCCCACTGGCCAGACCCTTCTCCCCGCTTCCCAGGCAGTGCTAATACAGACGTAAACGGGAAGCGTGAACTGGGTGCCTGTTTGCTTATGTGACATCAAAACTGCCGGCGACATCTTGATTCTGGAAACGGTTTTGCCGGTGATCACACGAAGCAGAAGAATGAAAATAATCAATCTCTTTCAAACGGAGAGACTCTGCTGCGTCAGCCGCCAAAGCCCGGGAGGATGAAATCTCAAAACTTGTTTCATCTTTCACTCTAGTGCCTTCAGCTTTTCTGCACGGCCGTGTGGTCCAGGGGGACGGCCGTGGCTTCTAGACTCAGCAGCGGGGGTGGGTGCAGAGGCTCCTAGCAGCCCAGGGATCGTCACTGCATTCCAAGTTGGCATTAGAAAAAGAAATAAAAAAAAAAAATGCCGTTACAACTTTATTAGCAAAGGAAGTCTCAATTCGAAGCTCATGTACAGTTACCAGACTGAGTGTTTGACAAGGTGGAGAGCGCTGTAAGTGGTCCATCTGGGGAAACATCTCAGGCAGGGAGAGAGGCAGGTTTCTGGCAACGCTCACCAGCCTTGGAGCCTGACGAGCTGACTGGTGCCTTTCCCCTCCCAGATGTAGCATTTGCAGCTGGCCCGCTGTTCCTCCCGGTCTTACTGCCTGCTGTCCTGACCGGGGAGGGACTCACGAGAGGAGAGCAGGAGTGTCTGTGCCATTTTCCTGGCAGTCTTACACATACCCGCGTGCACACATGTACATCTGATATTCACATGATCCTTACACGTCCCTTATTTATTATGACAACACACACTTATTAGGTTCATAGAGGTCAGACGTCCAAGATCAGTTTCATGGGCCAGAAGTCAAGGTGTCAGCAGGGCTGGTTCCTGGAAGCACCAGGGGAGAGCCCATTTCCTTGTCCTTTTTTTTTTTTTTATAAAATATATTTTATTGATTTTTTTTTTACAGAGAGGAAGGGAGAGGGATAGAAAGTCAGAAACATTGATGAGAGAGAGACATCGATCACCCGCCTCCTGCACGCCCCACACTGGAGATGTGCCTGCAACCAAGGTACATGCCCCCGACTGGAATCGAACCTGGAACCTCTCAGTCCGCAGGCCGACGCTCTATCCACTGAGCCAAACCGGTCTCGGCTCCTTGTCCTTTTTGAAGCCTCTAGTGCCTTCTGTGTTCCCTGGCTTGGGGTCCTTCCCTCCACCTTCACGGTGCGTCACTCCACCTTCTGCTTCACCATCACTTCACCTTCTGTGGAGTCAAATCTCCCTCTCAGATGGTCCCCTGTGCGCTTACATTTGGGGCCCATCTGGAAAAGCAAGGATAGTCTCCCCATCTCAGGACCCGTGCCTTAAACATGTCTGCAACGTCCTTTTTGCCATGTAAGGCCCCCTCAGGGTTCCAGGGATTAGATTGTGGGCCTCTTGTGGGGACCAGTCTTCAACCCAAGCCAGAAAGTGGTGCGTTACCTCCAGGAACGCTCTCAGCGTTAGCATCAGAGACGTCTATCCACGTCTACCTTATCCCTCCCTCACTGGTCCTCCGGGCTGGGGGGTTTTGTCTAGAAGCACTCTGGCTCGTGGGCCTCAGCGTTCTGCATCTGGGAGCAGCCCCCCGCTGCCTCACGTCCTCCAGTTTGAGCAGGAACGTCACTGTCTTGCCACTGAGTAGCTTGGTGTCACGGGAGAGTGATTAAGGGAGGGGAGCATTTTCATTCTGCTCATTCCCCTCGCTGGGGGCCATCTGGCCAGGAGGAGAGCTCCCCAAACAGGGCAGAGGTTTGTAGCCAAGATCTGGCCCTCAGATGATTTGTTGAGGCCACACAACAACGGCCTGTAGTGTTTCTTGTTTGGATTTAGCTTATTTGCCAACATGTTAACATCTTGACTTCTGACTCTTGAAGGTTCAGAGAGCTGGGAACACTGAGTCCCCGTGTCCACCAAGGGGAATTGCACTGAGCCCGAGCCACGCTGCCCCCTACAGGCTGTTTTCCTGCAGGAAGGCAAGAGTATCTCACTTGGTCACGTTCCGTTACCTGCCAGGTCCTTTTGGAGGCTGGCTGGCTCTCGTGCCCGCAGGCCAGGCCCTGATCCTGGTTGGCTCATGTTCCCGCTGGCCAGGCCCTTCACCCCGATTCCAAGGCAGAGCTAACAGGGGTGTAAATGGGAAGTGTGAACTAGGTGCCTCTCAGTTCCAGAGCCCTGTTTAGGGTGTGCAGTGAGGGCTGCATGGAGCGTGCGGACTGGCTGGCTCACGCCCACAGACACACCTTTTGTGTGGTCATTTGTGTAGTCAAACATTCGATGACTACCCATTCCAGATGCTGTGTGTCTTCAGTGTCAGTACCAAACAGAATCTACCCATTAACCTTCTAGACTTACATACTAACCAAAATATTAGCAACTTCATCTTTGTGCTTCTGTGTTCCTTATACTATAATTTTTTTCAAACCTATACATTTCTTTTTTGTACAGTATGCCTTTGAGTACGTTCTAATTATTTCTGTAATTTCGAATTATTTAATTCGTATTTAAAAATACAGGACACTAAAACCTTTTCTCCTCATTCTTGAAAAGATATCTACACATGAACCACCAAATATGTTCCTGTAAATTAAAGAGGACATTTTTTTTTTTAAATCTCGACTGATGCTTTTTAAAGTCTTACTGATAGTCTCTGGCTTTTCTTAAGGTTCATTTGCATGAAGGCGTCTTCTGAGTAACCATAAGGAAGGCAGGGTGAGTGAAAAGTCGCCCTCACTAGAAGAACAATGTGTAGATTCTTGAATTTATATTAATCACAGTTCTACTGCTTGCCTTGTGGCAATAGGCACGCAGCTGTATTATGATTCTTTGAAAGCGTATGCTGTGTCTTTGAATGCTCATGCTTACAGTCTATGCAGTAATGTACTGTTCAGATAATATTTGCTGGAAATTAGTGGTTGGTTTGAGTGGCACGCTTACTCCCTCTTTTTATTCTTTTTCTTTTGTGTGTGTGTGTGTGTGTGTGTGTGTGTGTGTGTGGACAGATTTCTTTTGCAGCTCTGGCTGACTCTCCGTAGCTGGCATCTGCGCTCTGCTCGGAGTTTCGCCTTAGCCTGGAGCTCTCGGCTCTCCGTTCCTCACGCTGCTGATGGTGGAGCCGAGCCCCGCTAATGCTGGTGATTAATCTGACAGTGTATACCAGCGAGATTTTATAATTACCGTCATTCTTCTTTGCTCCATTCCCTTCCCCGGCTTCTCAAATGGTGCAGCAGCTGCAGAGCACAGCATTTCAGCGTAAGACAGAGAATTGTAGCTTAAACTTCAGATTTTACATGCTGTCAGGCTGCAGGAGAAGTAGTCACCCGTCTCCATACTATTTGGATCGACAGAGTCCAAGCAAACTTTTTATTACCTCTTGTGTAAAATCTAAAAGCTAATTTTTAGAATTTTAAGATTTTAGGGAGGCACACCCAGTCTTTAAGAATTGGCTTCTAGAGTTCATCTCCTAGTTATTGCAAAGCTCGGATTGAAGAATTTCATAGTGGATACTTTAAACACACACACAGTCATATCATGTGTTTGTTTAAACTGTCCCAGAGAGGTACCTGAAAGTGAAATAATTTCAGATTAACCTTTGAAGAACAAAGGCTGATGGCTTTGTATGTCTGTAAAGCTTGAACTACTGACCCTCCCACGCTGCTCGCCACGCGAGGCTAATCACGGAGATGCCGGCTCACAAAAGCAGGGGGGGGACTTGTCAGGCCGCGCAGGGCTGAGAAGGGAACAAAACACCACAGAGTTGTCACTTGCAGAAACGAGGGAGGCGAGTGCACGGTCTGTGGAACGCTGCTACCTTCCTGACCGCTTCCGTGGACCTTGCGCCGGCCTTTGGGAGTCACACGTGTTCTCTCACACGCTCCTGGGCTGTTTTCATGAAGAAGGGCTTCATATTGGAGGCTGTGCGTGCGCGCATGTGTGTGTTCCTGTTGGTGGGGAGAGCTCGCTCTTGTGACAAATAAGAAACAGCAAACAGCGTTAATGTTGACTCTACAATTTGTGCAAATATTAGTATTGGATTTCAGAGTCCACACGCGAGCAGGATGGCTCTGTTTTAAAGCCCGCGCTAGAAAAGGAGCGGCTGTGACTGATGGCATTTCTGGACAGCTGTCAGAAGTCTTTATTGAGGGATTCCACCACATCTCCAATGCTGGGCGTTGCAGTAAACAGTAGTATGGATGTTGCAAAGACCACTGGGCCCACGGTACCCGTCATACCTGCTGGATCCGACCTATCCTCCGGGTCTTTTGGGAACCATCAAGGCCTCTTCCCTTCCTTCCCTTGAACCTTTTTATTTCCCCCGTCATGACAATCGCAATGAGATTTTTCTTTTTCATTACGTCTGTTCTTCAAAGCACATCTCTGGCTCACATCTCCATTCTCTGGTTAGTTTCAGATTTTACTTTAATCTTTCTGTCCATTAGTATCCGTCATTATGGTATTTAGGCTCTCGGAAGAATTTGGCAGTTGCGAACTTTTTGAGAAAATAAAGCGCTCCCTCCGCGGCTGTAACGCTCTGCTCGTGCGGAGTTAGAGACCCACCTCCGCTGGCTGAGCCTGTGGTGATGGAGATGCCGTCTGTCAGGAATGGCCAGGGCTCCTTTCCTCGCTGTGAAGAGGATCACTCCGGTGTCAGAAAGCTCGCCCGTGTCTCCCTGGTGGATGCGAGAAGAAGCAGGAGAGGGTGAGAACGTTCGTAGCATTGTCATGCAGTGCCCGCCTGACATGGGTGTGAGAGAGGAAATCCAGCAGGAACCACGGCACTGAGCAAGAAGAAGTTTCTGGTGACTTGCGGTGCTGGTGGCACAGAGGATGGGAGAGAGAAGGGAGGCACACCTGGAGCCGGTTGCCTGCACGTTTACACGTCCAAATGCTGTAACAGACAAGCCTGGCTCCCCGGCTCTCTGTGAGTGAGGACAGGGCCTCCTGGCTAAGAATCGGGGGTGCAGGCTCTCCCTCAGGCCCCCCCCCCCTGGAGAGAAGACACCCCCAATTCCTCCCCCAGGGCAGTGTTGGTCCCGGGCAGCGTGTAAAACGTGCGGCGTGGCTTCTGGTGTTTAATTCATACCATGGCGCTGCCAGCTCCCCTGTTGGTTGACAAAATGTGGGGACAATTTCTCTCTGAGAAGGGGAGGCTTTCGCTTCCTTAAAAAAATGAACGTTTCAAACAGTGTTTGAATTTCTCTCAGAGGCATCAAAGAGGACAGGGCGGGGGGGAGTTGAGGCTTTTA
>PVJN01029107.1:0-26690 GCA_004026805.1 Lasiurus borealis | reverse complement strand
GCAGCGCCACGTCGCGCTGCGACCCGCAGACGGGCGCGTGCCTGTGCCACGCCGGCTGGTGGGGCCGCAGCTGCAACAACCAGTGCGCCTGCAACGCGTCGCCGTGCGAGCAGCAGAGCGGCCGCTGCCAGTGCCGGGAGCGGACGTTCGGCGCGCGCTGCGAGCGCTACTGCCAGTGCTTCCGCGGCCGCTGCCACCCGGTGGACGGCACGTGCGCCTGCGAGCCGGGCTTCCGCGGCAAGTACTGCCGGGAGACGTGCCCCGCCGGCTCCTACGGCCTCGGCTGCCGCCGCAGGTGGGCGCGGGCCCCGGCCGGGAGGAAGGGGAGGAAGGGGAGGAAGGAGTAGGGAAGAGGAAGGAGGGCGGGCCGCCGGAGGAGGTGGGGGTGCGTGGCTGCGGGCCCCGCCTAGCCCCCCACCCCTCCCTCCCTTCCCTTCCCTAGGTGCGGTCAGTGCAAGGACCAGCAGCCGTGCACGGTGACGGACGGCCGCTGTGTGACCTGCGAGCCCGGCTGGAACGGCACCAAATGCGACCAGCCTTGCGCCGCCGGCTTCTACGGCGAGGGCTGCGGCCACCGCTGCCCGCCCTGTCGCGACGGCCACGCCTGCAACCACGTCACCGGCAAGTGCACGCGCTGCAACGCGGGCTGGATCGGCGACCGGTGAGCGCCGGGGCCGCGAGGGGTCCCCGTCCCGCCGCCCCTCCGCGCCCCCTCCCCTCCCGGGTGCCCTTGGCGGAGAGGGCCCTGTGGGCGGTGGGTCCGCTCGCCCCCATTTCCACTCACGCTCCCCCACCCCGCGTTTTTGAGGTGCGAGACCAAGTGCAGCAACGGCACTTACGGCGAGGACTGCGCCTTCGTGTGCGCGGACTGCGGCAGCGGCCACTGCGACTTCCAGTCCGGCCGGTGCCTGTGTAGCCCCGGCGTCCACGGGCCCCAGTGAGTGCCGGGACCTCAAGGGGGAGGGGGTGTGTGAACCGACACGGGGCTCCAGCCAGACGCCCAGGTGCTTCTGTGTTGGGGGGACCCAGGCTTGACCTTTCAACTTTGGCCCCCTGACCTTAGCTAAGGAAGGACAATAGACTCTTTGGATCCGACCTCTGGTTCAGCCTGATGGGGCAGCCCCTCTCCCAGCCACACAAGAGTCAGTCTCAGGGATGGGCACTGCGGCCCCGTGGCCACTGGCCGGTCCCCCAGGCCCCTTCCCACCGCTGTGCACACACATTCACGTCTAAAGCACTGAGTGCGGAGTGCGTGCCCGGGAGTGGCGGGAGGCCTCAGTTCCTGGAAAACAGAGCTCCAGAGCAGGAGGAGCCAGGGCGGGAGGCCTCGCGGGGGGGCGCCGTGGCCCTCCCTGAACCTGCGCCTCCGCCTCAGCTGCAACCTGACGTGCCCGCCCGGGCTCCACGGCGTGGATTGCGCCCAGGCCTGCAGCTGCCACGAGGACTCGTGCGACCCCGTCACCGGAGCCTGCCGCCTGGGTGAGTTGGCGCGCGGGGCGTCAGGGTGTGAGGGGCGCTGGCGGGGGGGGGCGGGCTGGGGCGGCGGCCGGCTCCCTCCCTGATCCTAACGCCCCACAGAGACCAACCAGCGCAAGGGCGTGATGGGCGCGGGCGCGCTGCTCGCCCTGCTCCTGGGTCTGCTGCTCTCGCTCCTGGGCTGTTGCTGCGCCTGCCGTGGCAAGGACCCCGCGCACAGGTGAGGCCCCGCGCGGTCCGGCTCCCCCGGACCCAGGACGCGCCCCGTCAGTCGCGCTGCGGGACCTTTCCCTAACCCGCCCTCTCCGGCCCCGCCCCCCGGCGCGTGACCCCGCCCCTTTGGGCTCAGGCCCCTCCCCTTCTGTTCGGTTCCCTCGGAGAACGGACCTCTCTAGGCCCCGCCCCCATCCCCGCCCCTTCGCTCAGGCCCCGCCCCGCCCCGCAGGGAGCTCTCACTTGGGAGGAAGAAGCCGCCACATCGGCTCTGCGGGCGCTTCAGCCGCATCAGCATGAAGCTGCCCCGGATCCCGCTCCGCAGGCAGAAGCTACCCAAGGTCGTAGGTAAAGACACCCGCACAGGGTCTCTGGGGGGAACACCTTCTTACGCAAGAGGCTGCTGGGAAGTGGGCGTGGAGGGGTCGGTGTGGGGAAATGCTGGGCCCTGAATGCTGATGTGGGTGGGCGTGGCGGAGGTGCGACCCAAGAGCAGGAAAAGGGATGATAATGTGCGGGAGCCCCGGGAGGAAGAAGGGAGGAGGCCTCGGTGTGCAGGCAGGTGTGGGAGGCTTTGGGCTCTGACTCTATGAGTGCTCGCATCTGGGTTGCCATGAGGGTGTGTGGGTTGGACGGTCCCCCCGCCCCACCACTCCCCGGTTTGTAGGAGTGTAAGTTGGTGTGTTCACCTGGAGTTGGAGCACCTACCTGTGCAAGGGAATTGCTGGCACCAGTTGACAGGAAGGGGGGGGGGTCCTGCCTGGACCCCCTGCAGTGCCCTGGGTCCTTTCTGGAACCGTCCACCCTACCCAAGGGCCCTGGGTGCGGGGTTCTGCCTGTTATCACTCTGCCTGTTGCATTGCCTGTGCCACCCACAGTCAGGGTAGGGCTGGCGCTCCATCATTTGTGGCCGGAGGGCTAGGGAGGGAGGGCACAGGCTCTGAGGCAGGGCAGGCCCCCCCGGCAGCCGTGCCTCCCTCTTTCCCTAGTGGCCCATCACGACCTGGATAACACACTCAACTGCAGCTTCCTGGAGCCGCCATCCGGGCTGGAGCAGCCCTCGCCGTCCTGGTCTTCGCGGGCCTCCTTCTCCTCCTTCGACACCACTGATGAAGGCCCCGTGTACTGCGTGCCCCACGAGGGTGAGCGCCACCCACTCTGCCTCAGCCTCCCTCGCTGCAGCCCAGGGAAACGTCCCAGCTTAAAAGGCCTCTGTGCCCTGGGGTATAGCGGCCTGGGGAGGAAGGGTATGGTGATGCTGTTAACTGGGGGGGCTGGACTCACAGCGGAGGCTGCAGAGCGGGGCTCTGTGCTGCCCTGCGTTGGATAGAATTGGGATCTGGGGAGGACGGGCAGGCTCTCTTTCCTCGAACCACAGCCCAGGCTCACTGCTGGGGCAGAGACCAGGTAGAGAGAAGGTTCTGGGCCTGAGTCGGAGTTGCAGGAGGGGAGGTCTACAAAATGTGGGCGCACACCTTCGCCCACAAGCAGCAGGAAGGGAGGGGCCTGACTGGCTGAGATTCTGGCTTCTTTCCTACCCTGACCATCCACCTGGGTGACCTCGGGCAGGTGGCTAACCTGAGCCTTAGAAGCCTCCTCTCTTAAAGGAGACCTAATCCCTTGCAGGTGTTAAAAGGTTACGTTTGAAGTCGGTGGGTGGCCTCCGGGCTTGGGGGGGTGGGGTGGGGGCGGGGCGGCGTCGAGGCCTGGCTGAGCTTGGATGGAGCTTTAGCTGGGAAGATGCTTTCCGCCCCCCAACACTCAGCCACAGCTCGGGGGGCTCAGAACTAGATTTGTGGTTAGCGCTTTGGATGCCAGGACACAGCCAGCACCAGCGAGGGCGTGAGACAGCGGTTCTCAACCTGTGGGTCGCGACCCCTTTGGGGGGATCGATCGACCCTTTCCCAGGGGTCGCCTAAGACCCTCGGAAAACGCAGATATTGACATCACGATGCATCACAGTAGCAAAATCTCATGGTTGGGGGGGTCACCACCCCATGAGGAGCTGCATGCAAGGGTCGTGGCCCCTTTCGGGGGTCGAACGACCCTTTCGCAGGGGTCGCCTAAGACCCTCGGAAAATGCAGATATTTTACATCACGATGCATCACAGTAGCAAAATCTCATGGTTGGGGGGGTCACCACCCCATGAGGAACTGCATGCAAGGGTCGTGGCCTTAGGAAGGTTGAGAACCGCTGGCCCTAGAGCAGGGGAAGGTGTGTGCCTGGAGGCTTCGGGGCTCGGGCACTTCCTGTTTGCGGTGACCGCCCCGCTTGCTTATTCTCTGCCAGAGGCGGCCACCGAGAGCCGAGACCGTGACGTCCCCGCCGCCGCCGCCGCCCCGGCAGAGGCGCCGGCCCCCGCGGCCCCCGGGACCGCCCCGGCGCCGCCCCCGGAGGAGGCGCCCCTCCCCGCGTCCTCCGACAGCGAGCGGTCAGCGTCGAGCGCCGAGGGGCCCGGCGGCGGCGGCGGCGGCGGGGCGCTGTACGCGTGCGTGGCCCGGCGCGAGGCCCGGCCGGCCCGGGCTCGGGGGGAGGCCGGGGGCCTGTCGCTGTCCCCGTCGCCGGAGCGCCGGAAGCCGCCGCCGCCCGACCCCGCCACCAAGCCCAAGGTGTCCTGGATCCACGGCAAGCAAGGCGCCGCCCGCGCGCCCTCGCCGCCCTCGCTGGGCCCCGAGGCGGCGCCCAGCCCCAGCAAGAGGAAACGGACCCCCAGCGACACCTCGGCGCGGCCCGAAGAGCCCGGCAGCTCCCGGACCCAGGACCCGACGCCGCCGCCGCCGCGGCCCCCGGGGGTGGCCGAAGAGGAGCCGGCGCCGGCCGCGCCCTCCCCGCCCCGGGCTCGGGCGCGGGGCCGCATCCCGGAGCCCACGGACGCCAGCGGCCCCCCGCGCAGCGCGCCCGAGGCCGCGTCGCTGCTGGCCGCCGAGCTGCGCGACAAGACTCGCAGCCTGGGCCGCGCCGAGGGCGCCCCGGGCTCCCTCAACGCCCGCGAGAAGCCGGCGCCGCCGCAGAAGGCCAAGCGCTCGGTGCTGCCGCCGGCCTCGCCGGCCCTCACGCCCCCCGCGCCCGAGGCCCCGGGTCCCGAGAAGGCGGCGGCGGCGGCGGCGGCGGCGGCGGGCGCCCCTCTGCCCGACACGCCCCGGAAGAAGACCCCCATCCAGAAGCCACCGCGCAAGAAGAGCCGGGAAGCGGCGGGCGAGCTGGGCAGGGCGGGCGCGCCCACCCTGTAAGCGGGCGGCCGCGCCCGCAGCTCCTTCCCGGCTTCGCAGCGCCGCTTGCCACCCCGTGCCCCGCGCCCGCTTGGCGTCTCATAGAGGCCGCGGCCTGGTGGGTGGGCCGAAGCCCTGAGGGATCCTGCGTCTCATTGGCTCAGGCCCCAGCCGGCGGCTCCCATTGGTCAAGGCCTGACTGACGCTTAGCTGACGCCTCCCTTTGCATTGGCCGAGTTACGCCCCGGCTCCGGCCAACCGGGGTCTCCCAGGCCAGGGCGGGAGGGCTCCGCCCGGAGACCACCTCCTCCTGGCCCAGGGCGCGCACTTGGCGGGGCCGGCCTTCCCATTGGCTGAGGCCAGCAGCACTTGGGCCCGCTCTGCCTCCCTCCTTGCCGGGGGCCTGGCGCCTCTGGCTGCAGCCTCCCTGCCCTCCCCGCAGCCCCCGGCCCCTTCCCCTGGCCTGGGCGTCAGGGCCTCTGGTGGACCCGAGCCTGGGGAGGAGGGCTGGCCTCTGCTCCTCGGGAGGCTCCGCGCGCACCCAGGGCTCAATCCTTCCCGCCCTCCCCCGTCCTGCGCCCGCCGCCCCAGCCCTCCCAGCCCTGGCCCCGCCGCCGTCAGCTGGTTTTGATGGCCTCCCACCGCGCCACCCACGGGTGGGAGTCCCAGGGGCACTCCAGTAGTCCGAGGAGACGTATTTATAGGCCCCCAGCAGGGCTGCTCCCGCCTCATCCGGGTGCCCCAGGATGGGCTCCTCCCGGCAGGGGCTTGGCCAAAGCTTTCTTAATAAAGTGCCTTTCCCCCCACCCCTCTGAGCTCTGACTGCTTCCTGCCTGCGGAGCCTGGGACAAGGATGCTGCCAAGCTGGCGCTCGCACCCTCCCCCAGGACCCCTGACCTAAGCAGAGCCTGGGAGTCCTGGGATGGGTGTCCAGGGATTGGGTCTCCCCGGACCACGTTGGAAGAAGCCAGGTTGTGTCCATCTGCCCATCATTCATTTATCAAGTTAATTTCCCACCCACCTTGGCCCTCCCCAGCCTCCCAGGAGGACTGGGGTGTCAGAGCCAATCAGGCGGGGAGTCCCTTGCTGATAAGGAGCCGGTGTGGCGGGGCTGCGGCTGGCCTGACCTTCGCTTTCCCCTCCGGCCACGGTTGTTACACTTGGAGGCTCCCAGCTGTCTGGTGTGGCGAGGTCAGGTCAGAGGCCGGGGCCCCGGGGGCAGTGGGCCACGGGCACAGCCTCCAGCCTGGCCTCCTCTGGCACAAACAAGGCAGCCGGGCACTGCACAGAGCCCCGCTGTCCGCCTCAATGGGCTCCTTGTCCTCGGCCGGAAACGCTCAGCGCCCGCCCCGCCGGTCCGAGGGTGTTGGGGGGTAGAGGGAGGAAAGTGGGCCTGGCCCAGAGCCCTGGCTGGCCTCAAAGGCAGTCGTCCCCCCACCCACCTCCTCTCACACACACACACACACCTACACACACACTCTGGCCTGACCTTCTATCTTGCCATCTGTCTCCCCGTGTCTTCACTGGTCTCAAAAGGGCCCCTCCGCAGCTACAGAGCCTTGTTTCTCAACGGTGCCCACTGGCCTCCATCTCTCTGGACTTCTGTCTCCCTGCCTCTGGCTGTTGGGCCCCTTCCCCAGCAATCTGGATCAGAGGAGTCTCCAACCCCCTCCCACCCGCCCCGTGGCCACAGCACCACCGGAGTCTGGCCAGTGCTGGCCCCTCAGGGATCTCACCCGGCAACGCTCTGGCCTCTGGCTGGATACCACACTGAGGTCGACTTCAATGACCCGCACAGAGACGCAGCCGCCTGAGTGGAGTAGCCTCATGCCTCTGGGGGGGAGGGGGGAAGGGGAGCGTCTGGCAGGGCTGGCATCAGCACAGTCCCTGTATCGCCTGATTAGGCAGCACGTGAGCTCCATACCCAAGGACGTGCTGCCTCCCGCGGGCCAGCTGGGTATCCTCCCAGCTCTGGCCACGGCTGGCTGGCCTCTCATCCACTGGGGCACCAGGCCATGCTGGCGGCTGGGCTGGAGAACACGGTGCAAAGCCTGCCGAGGACCAGCTGACCCCGAGGGCAGGGCAGTGACTGAGGGGGTGGAGGTGGACGGGGCAGTGGCTGTTACCCCCTCAGCCCTGGTTAGCTCCAGCTCTCCCTCTCCCCCTGGCCTGAGCCAGCAGTGGTCACATCAACCAGCCTTTCCTGGGGTCTCTCCTCCCCCCGCCCTGAGAGACTTCGAGGTGTTCCAGACCCCAGCCTTCAGGAACCCCTCTGTGTGGGTGCCTCCCAGAAGAGAGGGTTGCTTCCTGAACGTTCAGCTCCCAGCTCTTGCCACTCGCCTCCCTGCAGGTCAGATGCCGTGGCCCGGGGGGCCAGGCAGGGCCCAGGCTGAGGAGCTCCCCCCACACCCAGCAGGACCCAGGTGGCCATCTGGAGAAGGAGCTGCTGGGACCCTTCACAGCCCCCCTGTCCCACATGCACTCTCTCCCCACCCCCTCGGGCCTGCAGCAGTGCCAGCTCCCAGGGCAGGCGCCACAAAAGGAACCGCGGGCTGCTGGAACCTCCGTTGCCATGGGGACCAGGACCACAGGGCCCACATCTGGTAGCGATTGAGGAGGAAAAATTATGAGTCGTGGAAAACGCAAATATTTTTTGTAGCACAGAGCACAAAGGAGCGGGAGGAATGTGGGACTGGAGAAGGCCTGAGCCCAGCCGGGTTCCAAACAGGAACGCAGACGCACACACGGACGGAGTCTCACACACACACACACACACACACAACGCCAGACTCACAGAAACGCGCAACATAAAACACACCACCAGACCCACAAAGACACAGAGACTGACACACTCGCTGCAACGTACACCCACACATACCGCCAGCCTCCGAGAAACACTCCTCTCCAACACAAACACACAGTCTGCCGCACACAGAAACACATCCTGCAACTCTGCACTCTGCACACACACACACACCAAATGAATCAAGCCCTGGGAGAGACAGGAACTGCAACGAGCACACACGTACAGCCCGCCCACAGGAACACAGGAGGCACCCTCACCCCGAAAGACACACGCACAGCCCAGATGATGCGCAGAACAGAAGAGAAGACTCACTCCACAATACACACACTGTTTGGCAGATACAGGAACACCAGGAGAGATGCCGCACGCGCGTGCGCACACACACACACCCACACACACAGCCCAGACTCACAGAGGCACCGAGAGGCACTCACTTTGTAGTCACACAAACCCTCCACCAGAGACACCGGATGGACATGCTGAGACACGGACACCCATGCCACAAGACAAACAGAAACTCCGTGCAACACACATACACACACACCAGATCCATAGAACCATGAGACACATACCTGATAAACACACACCTCCCCCGACACAGGGATCCAGAGAGACAGCCACACCACGAAACAGACACAGCCCACAACCAACAGAAACAGCCAGCCAGCCTGCAACAGCCACACAGCCCACCAGACCCCGCTAAATGCTGAGACAGGCCCTCACTCTGAAACACACGCACGCACACACATGCACGCACACACGCCGACAGAAACAAAGAGATGAGTTCTGCACATGCACAGCCCGCCTCCAGGCACAGCCGGTGGAAACACACCGTCCACCAAGCACTCGGAAACTGGGGAATTGAGAGTTCCCCGAGTCCCTGCGTACATTGGGGCCCAGGAAAAGCAGCCACGGTTGGAAGAGGCCCCCGTTCTTCTGTCTCTGAGAAAGGGCCGGGCCTCCAGGACCCTCTGCCCCCCTCTTCCTCCTGCTCCTTGTTTACCTGCCTCCAGAGAAACCCAAGCCCTTCCTTTCCTGGCAGATGTTCCTCATTAATGTGCGCTCTTCCTGTTGCCGTGGCCTGAGTAACATCATCTCCCCGAGTGTCTGCTGCGTCCCCCCCAACCCCCCGGTTCTGGGGCCCTGACGTGGTATGGATTGAACCTTGCCTCCGGGTCCCTATTCATCCCCTCCAGGGAGTGGGCCTCTGGGAGGCCTGGTGTGCCACTCCTGACTGGCAAGCCTGGACCTCCCCTCCCCCGGGCAGCCCCCTCTGGTCCTGTGCTCCGGGCTCTTGTTCATCATTACACAGAAGTGGGTTTCTGCCGAGACTGGTTTGGCTCAGTGGATAGAGCGTTGGCCTGAAGACTGAAAGGTCCCACGTTCGATTCCGATCAAGGGCATGTATCTTGGCTGCGGGCGCATTCGTGCGGGAGGTAGCTGATCCATGTTTCTCTTTCATCGATGTTTCTAACTCTTTATCCCTCTCCCTTCCTCTCTGTAAAAAATCAACAAAATATACTTTTTTAAAAAAGTGAGTTTTCGTTCTTTTTTGAGGACATGTTGGTTTCTGGTTCCAGATTCTTTCAATTTCATGACCTGACCGCCTGGTCTTTCCTCTGTTAGTCTTACCTGTTTGTGTGTTTATCTGTTTTGAGTTTGAATCAGTAAGAGTTTATACTCACTGGGAAGACGCGTTGGAGATGTGGCCGATGGATGGAAAGAGTGGTGCAGCCACAAAAGCTTCCTTGAGCCGGAACCAGTTTGGCCAAGTGGATAGAGTGTCAGCCTGCGGACTGAAGGGTCCCCCGGGTTCGATTCCGGTCAAGGGCATGTACCTTGGTTGTGGGCACATCCCCAGTGGGGGGCGTGCAGGAGGCAGCTGATCGATGTTTCTCTCTCATCAATGTTTCTGACTCTCTATCCCACTACCTTCCCTTTCTGTATAAAAATCAGTAAAAAATATATATTTAAAAAAATTTTTTTAAAGTTTCCTTGAGGTCTAGCAGAGAGGCTGTAATACGCACAGATAAGTGAGTGGGTGCCTTTGATGTGCCCAATAATCGGTACTTTGGTGACGCTCACCCAGATGCTTGGCCATGCCTCCTTCGAGGACAGTGGTACATGGGTGGGGTGAGGAGAGCAGAGGTCTGGGAAGCAGAGAGCCAGACTTGAAAGACGAGTGAGATGGGGGCCCAGAAGGAGGAAGAGGAGGGCAAGTGGGAGAGGAAGGGGAAGTCAAGGTGGAGGTGACATCTGATGGGGTACAGTGGGGTGTGAATCAGGGATGATTGCTCCTGGGATCATCATCAGGGAGCAGTCCATCTTCTAGTGAGGTCCAGTTGCAGGGCTGGGGTCACCTGGTTTAGTCAAGAAGTTGGTTAGTGCCTGGCCAATGTGGTCCAGTGGTTGAATGTCGACCCATGCACCAACAGGTCACTGTCAGGGCACATGCCCAGGTTGGGGACTCGATCCCCAGGAGGCGGTGTGTGCCGGGGGCTGCTCTTTGCTATTGGTATTGGGTTTGGAGCTGCCCAGGTGAGGCCCAGCTGTGAGGCAAGGCAGGCCGGCGCTAGTGCGGGTTGTGGGCCTTTTATTGGTGGGTTTGGAGCACGCCGTCACCAGCTGCAGCTTGTTGGAGAGATTTCGGCAAAGTCTGGAGCCTGAGCCAGGACAGGCCTTTCCTATAGAAAAGCTGCTGCAAACAGCTTGGGAGGGGCTGCAAACTGGATGGGGCAGGAGTCAGGGAACCCCAGGGCGGAGCAAACAGTGCGCTCCAGGCTGGTTGAGACTCAGATAAAGCTGCTAATCAGCCCTGCGACAGAAGAGGTTCCAGCACAAAAACAATGACCCCTGAAGCACCCCCATCTGGAAGAAAGTCACCCCCTACATCATGTAACTGAGCCTCACCATGAAGAGTAAGTATAGCCCTCAAAGCCGAGCTCATCCCAAAGAACCAAGCTAACCTCAAAGAGCCGAGCCAAGCCCCAAAGGCCGAGCCCCGCCCTCAGAGCCGAAGCTCGTCCTCAAGGGAGGACCCTAGTTCCTAAGAGCCATGCTGAGCCCCAAAGAGCTCAGCCTAGACCCCAAAAGCCAAGTTTAGCTCCAAGGAGCCGAATCTGACCCGGACCGCTGAGCCCAGTCCAGAAGGTCAGAGTCCAGCCCCTACATGCCTGGCGTGGCTCCTGAAGAGGTAAGTGGCCCCCAACGGGTGACCCTAGCCCAGGAAGAGTTGAGTCCTGAAGGGTGGCCCCTAGGTGCCCAGAGCCGGTGCTGGGTTAAGGGGTGTTTTCCTTCATTTGATTATTCATAGGAATAGAGGAAGGCTCGGCTCTTCTGGGCTAGACTCAGCTCTGAAGAGCCCAGAAAATCCAGTTCCTCCCGTATGTGTCTGGGTCCCCCAAATGTTAGACAATCCCTCCCGCACCTCCCCATATGTGTGTCTGGGTCCCCCAGGGCCACCCAGTGCTGAAGCTCGGAAGAAGCGGGACAGTGTAAGTTTGTGCTCCGGCCCTTTAAGAGGAACACTGGGATTCCAGCAGCCTCCATGTCAATCAGCCACATCCCTGCTGAGGTTTTTTTTGTTTGTTTTTCTATTTTATTTTTTATGTTAATATATTTTATTGATTTTTCACAGAGAGGAAGAGAGAGGGATAGAAGGTCAGAAACATGGATGAGAGAGAGACATCGATCATTCGCCTCCTGCACGCCCCCTACTGGGGATGTGCCTGCAACCAATGTATGAGCCCTTGACCGGAATCTAACCTGAGACCTTTCAGTCTGCAGGCCGATGCTCTATCCACTGAGCCACACCGGTTTCGGCCCTGCTGATTTTTATGGCCCAAAGTTACAGGGACTTCTCTTCCCAGCTCTGGAACCCTGGGCTGGGGGGCAGGCGTGGGCCTAAGACCCCTTGCTCTTCACAGGTGGTGTCCACAGGGACAGGGGTGATCTCCCTCCTGATTAAAAAACAATGCCAGCTGAGACCGGCTTAGCTCAGTGGAAGAGCATCAGCTTGCGGACTGAAGGGTCCCAGGTTCGATTCCAGCCAGGGGCCCATGCCTGGGTTTGGGCTTGACCCCCAGTGGAGGGTGTGCAGGAGGCAGCTGATCAATGATTCTCTCTCATCATAGATGTTTCTGTCTCTCTCTTCCTCTCCCTTCCTCTCTGAAATCAATAAAAATACATTAAAAACACCACACGCGGGTGCCAGCCCAGCCCATTCAGCACCTCCGCCCCTACTATCAGCCTCGATGTGCGTTCTTCTTTACTTCTCTGGTTGTGGGACTTCCACTCAGCCAACTTCCAGGCAGTTCTGAATGACGGTTCTGTGTTTCCGCTTTAATTTTGATGTGGCTGTGGGAGGCATATTTACCTACGCCACCATCTTGGTCCTCCGATAGCTTATTTCTTTGTAGCACTGAAGACCATCCCATTGTCTTGCTGTACCAGTTTACTCTCCACTCACCTCCTGAAGGACCTCCTGGTTCCCTGCAGCAGTGTTTGATGAATGGTCTGGCATGCATTTTGAGAGGAGAGGTGCAAGCATAGGTCAGGAGACCTTCCAGTGGACATTCTGGACACATGTGCTGCCTTCTGTGGGATGAAGTGTTTAGAACAGCCAAGAGGACTGCCTCCCAACGCTGGAACCTTTTGCTGAGCCGGTGGAAATGGAACAATGGTGCCATCTAGCGGTTGTCTGTGGCAGCGTAGTGAAGAGCCCAAATAACCTGGGTGACAGGACAGGACAGCCTGATACAGCGCTCCTGCTGTCAGATGGACGCGCCCCCCTCTCCGCTCCAGCCTCGTGGGATGCAGTGTCCAAGGCCCATAGTATCCCCCAAACAGCGGTTCTCAACCTGTGGGTCGCGACCCCTTTGGAGGGTCGAACAACGCTTTCACAGGGGTCGCCTAAGACCATCGGAAAACATAGATACGATTCATAGTAGTTGCAAAATTACAGTTATGAAGTAGCAACAAAAATAATTTTATGGTTGGGGGTCACACCATGAGGAACTGTATTAAAGGATCTCGGCATTAGAAAGGTTGAGAACCACTGCCCCAAAACAAGCTGCCCAGGTGAGAAAAACCAGAAGGCTGAGGGGGAGCTTCTGCCTGAAGTGGGTGCTGTATGATCTGAGACCTGGGTGGACACAGGGTGTGGTGCGGACAGGTGCTCTGTGAGCATCTCACTGCGGCGCAGAGCCTTGCACCCCACCATCGCCCATCCCCCTCTCTGTGCTCTGTGCAAAAGTGACCGCTGCGTCTCCCCGGGAATGTGCTACCCGTGGGCACAGGTAATGAGTGTTGTGCCCCTTCAAACGTGTGTGTGTGTGTGTGGCCGGCCCCAGGAAGGAAAGAGGGAAACTCGGCCACAGGCTGCAGCAACAATGAGCCCAGAGGCCCACGCCTCAGCTGGGAGCAGGGATCGCCGTCAGCAGACTCGCTGAGCTTTGGTTTGTGTCACCATGATTCCCATCCTCAGCCCCTGGGGAAGGCCCCACGGTAAAGCACTTAGGTCAGGGGGGGTGTCCCGGCCTCTGGCGCAGGGACAGGCTCGGTCCTCGCAGCGCCACACATTGTGACTAAGCGCTCGCCCTGTGCCTACATGTCTGCAGCTCCCTTCTTTCTTTTAGTCAAGAAAAGAGCCGAAGCCGGTTTGGCTCAGTGGATAGAGCATCGGCCTGTGGACTGAGGGGTCCCAGGTTCGATTCCGGTCAAGGGCATGTACCTTGGTTGCAGGCACATCCCCAGTAGAGGTGTGCAAGAGGCAGCTGATCGATGTCTCTCTCTCATCGATGTTTCTAACTCTCTATCCCTCTCCTTTCCTCTTTGTAAAAATCAATAAAATATATTTTAAAAAAAGACTGGTGCTCCTTGCCGATATGAGCGCTTGGCCAACTATGACCAGATCCTCAGAACTGAGGAAGAGCTGGGCAGCAAGGCCAAATTTGCCGGCAAGAACTTCAGAAACCCCCTGGCCAAGTGAGCTCTGGGTGGCAGGCAGGCGGAGCCCCTCAGTCACCCAGTCAGCTAATAAGCCTCTGCTCCTGACATCTATCTGCACGGGCAGCCCCAGGCCCCCAGCTGACACCTGCAGGGGCCTTGGCCTCCCCCCCTGCGGTGTTCTCACTGCGTTTAAAACTGCCACAAAGCCAAGCCTGACATCGGAACCTGGTGGAGACCCTAGCCCTGTCGTCAGGTGACTGGTCCCAATCATTGCTCTTCTCACCTCGCTGCTCAAGTGTCTGGAGCTGAGTGCACCTGCATGGGGATCTCTGAGGTGACCACAGTGGTTTTGTGTGCAAAATAGTCTTCAGTGTCTTTAGGAATAAAAATAAGTAAATAATGAAACCCTTAGGTCAAAGTTTTGTGTTTTTTGTAAAATATAATTTATTTTTTTTTACAGCAGTGTTAGGTTCACAGCAAAGTTGAGCAACAAGTAGAGATTCCTTCATTCCTGCGTCACCCACTATCTGTACCTACAGAGTGAGACATTTGTTACAACTAATGAATCTACAGTGACACATCATTATCACTAAAGCACAGTTAACATTAGGGCTCACTCTAAAAAAACAATTTTTTTTATTGACTTCAGAGAGGAAGGGAGAGGGAGATAAAAAACATCAATGATAATGATGAAAGAACCATTGATTGGCTGCCTTCTGTATGCCCCCCACTGGGAATTGAGCCCACAACCCAGGCATGTGCCCTTGACCAGAATCAAACCCAGGACCCTCAGTTCATAGGCTGACGCTCTATCCACTGAACCAAACTAGCCAGGGCAGGGCTCACTTTTGGTGGTGTCCATTATATGGGTTTGGACAAATGGATAATGACCAGTCTACCAATAGGGTATATATAGCATCAAACTATAATGATCCTATATTTTAACTGCCCTGAACTGCCTCTGTGCTTTACCGACTCCTCCTTCCTCTCCACTAACCCCTGGCAACCACCGATCTGTTTACTTCCTTCATGGTTTTGCTTCATTTAAGTTCCTCCATGTCTATCCCTGGCCTGATAGCTCATTTCTTTTTAAAAAAATTTTTTTTAATTTTTTTTACAGAGAGGAAGGGAGAAGGATAGAGAGTAAGAAACATTGATCAGCTGCCTCCTGCACAACCCCTACTGGGGATGTGCCCGCAACCAAGGTACATGCCCTTGACCGGAATCGAACCTGGGACCTTTCAGTCTGCAGGCCGACGCTCTATCCAATGAGCAAAACCGGTTTTGGCTATTTTTTATTATTTTAAATATATTTTTGTTGATTTCAGAGACAGGAAGGGAGAGGGAGGAAGATAGAAACATCAGTGATGACAGAGAATCATCAATCAGCTGCCTCCTGCATGCCCCCCACTGGGGATCAAGCCTGCAACCCGGGCATGTGCCCCTGACCAGAATCGACATGAGACCCTTCAGTGTGCTTGCCAATGTTCCATCCACTGAGCCAAACTGGCGAGGACACCACAAGTTTTGGGTTGTTTTTTTAAAGGTTTTATGGATCTCTTAATGGAAGGCAGCTGTAACAAAGCAGTCGCTAGCCCGGCTCTAGCGTGAGCTTCATTTTGTGGGAAAATGGAGGAAGGCGTTTTGAGTTTCTAAAGACCTGGGTTTGATATCTGCTGAAAAGTATGTTTCTGGTCCCGGCATCAAGATTTACAGTAATCAAGGTACTCAGTCTTTTATGAAAATAAATGAGCGGTCCTGTATAAAAAATAATAAAAATAAATAAATACTACCGCATTGTCTGGAGGTGCCACCGTTTATTTATCCATTCCCCTACTGACAGACACCTGGGTAGCTTCCAAGTTTTTGCAATTAAGAAGAAAGCTGGCCCTAACCGGTTTGGCTGAGTGGAGAGACCGTTGGCCTGCAGACTGAAAGGTCCCAGGTTCGATTCCGGTCAAGGGCGTGTACCTTGGTTGCGGGCACTTCCCTAGGAGGAGGTGTGCAGGAGGCAGCTGATCGATGTTTCTCTCTCATCGATGTTTCTAACTCTCTATCTTCCTCCCTTCCTCTCTGTAAAAAAATCAATAACAACAACAAAAAAGAATAAAGCTGCTATAAATATCCATGTGCAGGTTTTTGTGTAGACATAAGTTTTCAACTTCTTTGGGTAAATACCAAGGAACAGGATTGTTGGGTTGTAGGGTAAGAAAGCATGTTTAGTTTTATAAGAAACTGTCAAATTGTCTTCCAAAGTGGCTGAACAATTTTGCAGCCAGCAATAGTGAGAATTCTTTTTTCTTTTAATCCTCACCCAAGGATATGTTTATCAATTTCAGGGAAAGAAGGATGGAAGGGGGAGGGAGAGAGAGGGAGGTAGGAGGAGAAGAAGGGAGAAAAAGAAGAGAGAGAGAGAAAGAGAGAGAGAGAGAGAGATTGTTTCCTTCCCACCATATCACTTAGCAAATTTCGGGGGTTTTAGGAGCTCTTTGCCAGAAAGAGAACAAAGACCAAATATATATTTCTTCTTAAAAAATCACAGTGTCCCAATCAGGGGTGAAGTGAAATAAAGTCAGATTTTGGGGGGTTTGTTTGTTTTGTTTGTTTTTGCTGCAAAAAGCTGTATTGTTTCCATTCGGTCCAATGCATGGGAGAGGGCTTCAGGGTGGTTACAAGAATGGCTGGGGGTTTCAGGGAGAGGCTCAGGCAAAAGCCAGACACCAGGGGGTTGCAGAGGGGCCCCTCAAAGGCCTCTGGGCTCCACAGGCTCTTGGTTGTTTTTGGGGTGATCCTTTCGAAGATGCCCAGCTGAGCCTGGGGGCCGGCTGCCAGCGGAGGTGAGACAGGTGTTGCCCATCCTCTTGATGAGTTTCACCCGCTCCCCCAGGAAGTGGTTCTCCCGGAAGTCACAGAGCTGAGGGTCTGTACGGGCGGCAGCAGGGCCTGCAGCTCCACAGGGCCTGGTTCAGGTTCCTCTCCAGGCGTGGGTCCTGAGTTTGGCCTCTCATCCTGGGAGGCCTCAGCCTGTCCTGGAAGAGAGTGGGGCCGCCCCGCTGGTTTTGCAAAGTTAAGAAACGCTCAGCGCCTCCGCGCTTCTTCTCCGCCATCTCTCGGGAGCCGCATCGTCGGGGTGGAAACAGAAGCCCAGAGAGAGGTAGGAGTGGGGCGCGCAGAGGCAGGCTGGCCGGCGGGTGACCCAGCCTCCACCCCGGTGGGGTAATTCTGACAAATCGGGGAGCTCCTGGCTGTTGGGCAATAGGAGTTCAGATGGATAAGAACCCGGTGTGTTGGCTGGTCTTGAAGGTGGATCTGAAGGTGGTGACTGGATGAGACGCTGGGGAGTGGTTCAAGGGGTGTCCCTGGGTCTGTTCCCTCCAAACACTGTTGAAGCAGGAGACAGACTGGGACCGCCAAGGGCACGAGCAGGTTTTGGTTTTGGTGTTTGACCCTAACAATGGTCAAGTCCTACTTTCCTTCTGCCCCACAAGGCACGCCCATGGCACCTGTGGAACTCCAAACCTGGGCCCCCGCCCGCACTTGAGAACCTGCTCTAATCCCACCCCAGGCTGGTCTGAAGGCCTGACGCACACTTGGCAGGAGCCGCTTGTGCCCACCTGCTCTCTCCACTGAGTCCGTTGTGGGATTAATAAGCGTCTTTCAAATATCCCTGTTGTGTGGAATGTCATCAGCCTGGACAGCTGACCCATTAGTTGGGAGCGAGTCCGTCGCATTTTCCTGGAGTGGCCACAAAATAACTGCTGAACAGCTGGCGTGGTCCAGGCTAGGACTGCCAACTTCTGAGATCTTTTTTTTCTTTTTAATATATTTTTATTGATTTCCGAGAGGAAGGGAGAGGGAGAGATAAAAACATCAGTGATGAGAGAGAACCATTGATAGGCTGCCTCCTGTATGCCCTCTACTGTGGATGAGCCCACACCTGGGCGTGTTCCCTGGTTCCTAGGTCGATGCTCAACCACGGACCACACCAGCCAGGCCTGAGGTCTTCCTTCTGTTGTTCTTGGTCTCAGAGTCTGAACCTCGGCTGGTGGTGAGTGGATTGGTTCCCCACTTCCGGATGAGCATGCTTGGTGGCTGAGCTGTGTTCCACTCCCTGGTCTCGCCTGGGCCTGTTATGTATTTGCTAGAGGCCCGGTGCATGGAATTCCTGCAAGTGTATGCCTTCCTTTCCCTGGCCGCTGGCACTGGCTTCCCTCTGGAACTTGGGACCCGGCTCCCCTGACAGGCCTGGCTTCATCTGGAAGGGCATCCAAAAGGGCGTTTGGTCTAATGAGCATATAATGCTTTTATTATTATAGGTGACCTGAGTCACTCTGGGGAAAGAGTGTAAGATTGGGGTCCCCTTATCAGCATAAGGGGTCAAGGAAAGTCTCTTCCTCTGTGTTGGTTGTGTGTCTCAACCGGGAGTGACCCCCATTCTATAGGGCACTGAGGAAAACTGGTACCCTATGCAACACGGGACCCCTGGCTGGTGACTGTGTAGTGTGAAGACCACCAGTAACTAGGTGACATGCTGGTCCACACTCTTTTTTTTTTAAGTCTATTTTATTGACTTTTTACAGAGAGAGAGAGTTAGAAACATTGATGAGAGAGAAACATCAATCAGCTGCCTCCTGCACACCCCCTACTGGGGATGTGCCCACAACCAAGGTACATGCCCTTGACCAGAATGGAACCCGGGACCCCTCAGTCCACAGGCCAACGCTCTATCCGCTGAGCCAAACCAGTTAGGGCTATCCTCTTTTTTGAAACAATATATTTTTATTGATTTCAGAGAGGAAGGGAGAGGGAAAGAGAGATAAAAACATCAGTGATGAGAGAGAATCATTAATCAGCTGCCTCTTGCATGCTCCCAACTGGGGGTCAAGCCCGCAGCCCAGGCATGTGCCCTTGACCAGAATCGAACCCGGGACCCTTCAGTCCGCAGGCTGTCGTGCTATCCACTGAGGGCAGCGGGCAGGAAATGACTCAGCAGCCCTGGGTTGCTCAAACCCACACATTCCCAAGACAGGCCTGTTTTCAAGTTACCGCTGAGCCTCTGGACTCTTCTCTGGTGTTTGTGTGCCTGAGGCCTTTGCAGATTGGATCTGTGTCCTTTCAGGCAACAAAGGAGCTGCTTCTGAGTCCTGGGAGTCCGAGTGAATCATCAAGCCTGCAGTGGTTTGGGGACCCTGATACACTATAAGCTGATGGATCAGGTGGCTGTGAGTCCTCTTCGATGCTACTGCAGATAAACACGCTAAAGGGAGTCTCTGTTCCCACCTCAGTCCAGGGCCATTAAAGCCATCTATCATAATAAAAGCCTAATACGCTAATTAGAACAAACGTCCTTCCAGACGACCTGACAGATGGAGCCGGGGCTGTGAGGGAAGCCAGAGGGAAGCCAGAATGGGCGGGCAGCCGGGGGAAGGAAGGCTTCCTCTAGCAGGAATTTAATGCATCAGCCTCTAATCTATATACAGTGGTACCTTGAGATACGAGTGCCCTAACATACGAGATTTTTGAGATACGAGCCATCGAGCGAGGGTTTTTTGCTTTGAAATACGAGCAACATTTGAGATAGGTGTCATCGTGCAGATCGGCCGGCTGCACACAACCCACCAGTTTACCGCGACTCGAGCGTCTCATAGTTTCCCACGCCTCAAGGTTACAGAACAAATTAAACTCGTATCTCGAGGTACCACTGTAATAAGAACCTAAGCAACTATTACGGCTATGATGCACACGGACCACCAGGGGGCAGATGCTCAACACCGGAGCTGTCCCCCCAGTGAATCAGTGCGCTCCCACAGTGGGGGTGCTGCTCAGCCAGAAGCCGGGCTCACAGCTGGTGAGTGCAGCGGCGGTGGCAGAAGCCTCCCCAGCCTCTGTGGCAGCGCTAAGGAGCAGCGAGCCAAGTGGTAAGGAGCAGTGAGCAGGCAGGCGGTAAGGAGTGAGGGGTCCTGGATGGCAAGAGGGATGTCTGACTGCCAGCTTAGGCCCGCTCCCTGCAGGCAGACATCCCCCAAGGGCTCCCAGACTGTGAGAGGGCACAGGCTGGGCTGAGGGATTTCCCTCCACCCCCAGGGCAGGAATTTTGTGCACCAGACTTCTAGTAGCAGTAATAATCCTCATGAGGTGTGTGTGACCTAGTTCGATGGTATTGCCTGGACTCCCTGCGGGAAGATGCATGCCGTAGTGAGCAGTGGGAGGGGATGCTCCAGAGCCAACTCCAAAACCTCCCCCAAAAGAATTCCACAAAGGGAGGGACCCAAACCAGAAACAGGCTTCTCTGACTTGACCCCATGTTATTGGGAGAACTGATGCAATTAGGCTCTGAAAAGGGTGTAACTGGCTTTGTGCCTCAGTGATCTTGGCTCTGAATGAGCTTGCACTGCTGCTGAGAGGTGCAGACTGGTCTGCGTATCTGTGATCCTTGGATAAGGAATCCCAGGGCCACCGGGCGTAGGGAAGTGGATGTGCCGTTTCCGTCTGCCTCAGCACTCACAGGAGGGATGCCCATCTTTTTTCTCGCTCCAGCAGGCGCTCAAGGCATGAAAAATAGCCCACCTGCCTGATCAGTGTGGCTCAGTGGTTTATCCAATTGCCGGTCAGGGCACATGCCCGGGTAGCAGGCTCGATCCCCAGGGTGGGGTGTGCAGGAGGCAGCCCATCCATGATTCTCTCTCATCATTGATATTTCTGTCTCTCTCCCTCTCCCTTCCTCTCTGAAACAAAAATATTTTTTTTTAAAAGCCCACTTCGCCCAGCCAGCGTGGCTCGGTGGTTGAGTCTTGACCTATGAACCAGGAGGTCAGAGTTCAATTCCTGGTCAGGGCACATGCCTTGGCTGCAGGCTCGATTCTCAGTGTGGGGCGTGCAGGAGGCAGTTGATCAATGATTATCTCTCATCATTGATGTTTCTATCTCTCCATCTTCCTTCTTTTGTGAAATCGGTAAAAATGTACTTTTAGCCGAAACCGGTTTGGCTCAGTGAATAGAGCGTCGGCCTGCAGACTGAAAGGTCCCAGGTTCATTTCCAGTCAAGAGCATGTATCTTGGTTGCAGGCACATCCCCAGTAGGGGGTGTGCAGGATGCAGCTGATCGATGTCTCTCATCAATGTTTCTAACTCTCTATCCCTCTCCTTTCCTCTTTGTAAAAAATCAATAAAATATTTTAAAAAGTATTTTTTAAAAATAAAAAAATGAAAAGCCCACCTCTTCCAACTCTAACTCCTATACCACCCAACCTCTAAACACCCTAGGCCTCACCCTCTTTCCTATTCCCCCCAAACCCTAACCCTGATCCTACCTAGCACACAGGCTCTGACCTGCAGATGAGGCAAATGCCTGCGGTGCCAGGAAGGCCCCCGGGTTGCTGGGAAGGGAAGTGAGAGGCAGGCCAGCGCCCTCCTTTCCCTTACAGCATCCATGGCTCCCTCTGGCACCTGGAGGCAAACTGGCAAGGAACGTGGTTTGCTGCCAAGCCCCAGAGCTGGGGGGCCTGGCTGGACACTCTGTGTGCTCTCCCTCCTGCTTCTGTCAGGCACAGCTGAGGTCAGGACAGGGCAGTGTCATTCTGTAGCAGGATCATAGGGAGTGGTGGACCCTACGTGACTGTTCAAAGTGGACACTGCTCATTGTATGGATTGCGAGAGATGAGTACCTGTCCTTTCCATGGTTCAGAGATGACAAGTCGGTCCTGACCCACCATCTAGAAAGCGACAGCGCCTGGTGCATCTCCTTGCTGATGCTCTTGTCAGGGGATCTTCCCAGCCACCATGCCGTGATCTGGGGGAGGCCCCCACCTCACCCCCACATTTACTTTTATTTATGTATTTATTTCTGTTGTTTAATCCTCACTTGAGGATTTAAAAAAATTTTTTTAATATATTTTATTGATTTTTTGTACAGAGAGGAAGGGAGAGGGATAAAGAGTTAGAAACATCGATGAGAGAGAGACATCGATCAGCTGCCTCCTGCACAACCCCTACTGGGGATGTGCCCACCACCAAGGTACATGCCCTTGACTGGAATTGAACTTGGGACCCTTCGATCCACAGGCTGAGACTCTATCCACTGAGCCAAACCGGTTAGGGCCTGAGGGTATTTTTTCCACTGCTTTTCTGGGAGTGGAGGGTCGGGATAGTTGCCTCCTGTAAGCACCCCAACCAGGGGCAGGGAGAGAACCCACAACCCAGGTATGTGCCCTTGACCGGGAATCAAACTTGTGACCCTTTGGTCTATTGGCAGAGGTTCTAACCACTGCTCAGTGGCTGTTTATTTTTTTTAACAAGAGGAAGACAGTCCTATTGATGAAGCCACTGAGGAGTTGGCCTGACCCTTCCTCCTGGGTATGGTCACAGGTGGTTTATTTCCAGGCCAAACTTGGGAGTGAAATATTGGGCTCACTGTTGGGCAACTCTGCTCGTTGCACCCCAAGTTCTAGAAAAGCGAATCTATACGTAGTAAGCAATGCACCATTACTAAGTGTGGTTTATTCCAATAACACAAATATAGTAAGTTAAAAATCTCTATAAATTCAACTGTATTTCCATAACAAGGAAACCCATATAACCATTTCTGAGATATGCCAAGGTTTGGTCAAGTTCAGCATCAAGTGCAGATTTTTCAAAGCCTTAACAGCCCTAGCCAGTTAGTTCAGTTGGTTAGAGCATCATCCTGATACGTCAAGGTTGTGGGTTCAATGTCTGGTCAGGGAACATGAAAGAATCAACCAGTGAATGTAAAAATAAATGGAACAAATCAATGTTTCTTTCTCTCCCTTCTTCTCTCTCTCTCTCAAATTAATAATTTAAAAAACAGCCAAAACCGGTTTGGCTCAGTGGATAGAGTGTAGGCCTGTGGACTGAAAGGTCCCAGGTTCGATTCCGGTCAAGGGCATGTACCTTGGTTTCAGGCACATCTCCAGTAGGGGACGTGCAGGAGGCAGCTGATTGATGTTTCTCTCTCATCGATGTTTCTAACTTTCTATCCCTCTCCCTTCCTCTCTGTAAAAAAATCAATAAAATACAAAAATAATAATAATAATTAAAAAAACGTTTCAGCTATTAGCATAACCGATGGACAGTGGAGCTATGAGGGTTTGCCTGGGGTGGGAATGGCTGTGTGTGGGGGTTTCAACTGGGCAGGAAGGAGACATATGTAAAACTTTAGACAAAAACAAAAAAGTTCTCGCAAACTAGGCCTCTAAAGGTAACTCATTAAAATAAACAACAGGTCTGGCCAATAGTGAAATACTAGCTCTGTTTCCCTTCAAGTTCGAATAAATACACCGAGGAGGGCAGCAGCTGTGCGGACTGAGGCTGTTTCTCTTTCTCACCCAGCAAGAACTCGGGACTTGAATGTCGGTGCTGAAGCAGTTACTCCAAAATCTCATCCAAGACCTAGGATCCTCCTCGTTTTCCATTTCACTCTGTGTGGCTTTTGTCAATTGCCCCAAGGCTGTAAAAGGACCACCACACCTCTGGACGTGGCATCCAAGTTCCAGGCAGGGAGGAGGAAGGAATAACATTTCTATCCGGAAAGCAAAGGCTTTTCCTACATCTCTGGCCACCTCCCCTTGTTCCCCTCTGGGGACAGAACTGGGCCGTGTGACCACTCCAGCTACAACTGAGTCTTAGACCCAAAACGTTCTGAGACGGACACACATCTACCTCTGATGACCACTGTCTCCAGCACAGAGATGCTCTGGAAGTGCTGGCCAATGTAGGTGGTTTATTTTTCCTTAGTTTTTTTTTTTTTAATTGATTTGAGAGAGAAACACCATTTGTTGTTCCACTTTTTATGCATTTACTGTTCACTTCTGGCACGTGCCCTGACCAGGGATAGAACCCACACCTTGGTGTGTTGGGATGACGCTCTAACCAACTGAGCCCCCCGGCCACAGCCCTGTGTGGGTTTGAAAAAGAACTGAAATCAAAAGGCTACTCTATGGAAAGGAGAGGCAAGCGTTTTATTTCCAACTGAGATGACTGTTTCCCTAAAAAACCCAATAAACTGAGAAGCTGTGAGAGACTTTAGAATAACTCGGTAAAGTTGTTAGGTATAAAATAAATATACAAGAAGATATACGTAATCAATAGTGATCCTATATAGAACAAAAATACCTAATGTACAAACTCCACAAAATCAGAGTGAACTTAAGGATAAATGTGAGAACACTTACGTAGCAAACTATAACATTTTTCTGGTGGTTAGAGGTAGATTGGAATGATGTTATCTACCACCTTCTTTTACGTGAAGACAGTATTACATGGAACTTCGTTTTGCACAAACTAGTCAATTCTAACCAAAACCCCAAGGACATGTGCGGGGAATGAAGAAGTTATGTTCGGAGAAAGTGATCCCTGGCTCCTGGAAGAAGAGATGAAGCAAGATCTTTGAAAAGCCGCTGAAGACGTGGATATTCAAGTGAAGCATGGAGCTGCCATGGAAGGACAGACAGGGCTGTGAACAGTGAGGAATGCAATTCAACAACAATGCAGGGACCTTACGTTTTAAATCCCAAATAGATAGAGGGTTTAAGAGATAAAGATAAAATATTGAACCAAAAATAGACCTAAGAGAGAAGCTTTCTAAGAGCCAAAAAGAAATAGGAAAAAATTTAAAGGACCTTATTACTCAGAATTTTAAAACCTCTGTACATAAAAAAAAATGCAGTAACATAGAAAATGTGCTAAGGTAATATATATGAGTGTGTATATATTTATTTGTATATGTATTTAAAAAATGAAGAATGGAATAGTGGACAAAAGCTAGGAATAGACAATTCATATGAAAGGGGGAAAAGGTAGAAAAAAATGAGTAACATTGTAATGTCTCAAAATGCCAAACATGACAAGTGAGGAGGTCGTGCGCTTACTATGGGGCGTGTATACTAAGCATGTGGCACTTCAGGCGCACAGCAGACTCAGGACCCGTGAAGACGGTTTCGTTTTTTTTTTAAAAGAAAGAGGATGATAATCATGACTCGGGGCTAGACTGTATCTGTGTTCTCTCAGCGCAGATGGGACTAGAACGTCGCCCGTTTGTCTCAGAGGAAGGGCCCGGGGACCGCAGATGCCAGGCCAACCCACAGACACTCGGAGGACGGCGATGGCGCACGGGCCCAGGCTGATGGCTGTGTCGTCACCGGGCCCTGAACAGAGACGGTCGGCCACCCCCTCTGAACGGCGCCCATGTCCTGATGACGTGCAAGGACGTCCCTACCTGGCGGGCGCTGCCGATTGGTTCCTCGGTAAGGAAACAGAATGACTTTGCAAACACACCACCAAAATCAGACTGAGATGACTCCTTAAGCTCTTTGTTTCCATTATCTCAAAAATTGCACTTCTAGAAATCTACTCTATGAAGTATTTTTGGGTTCTGCTGAAGTATAACCCAAAAGTGCTCCAGGAAGAATGACTTATAACAATGAGAAAAATAGAAATAACCTCAACAGCCAGCAAGAGATCATCTAATAGGACGCTCTGCCTCCACAGACATGCAGGCAGCCACTTGGAAAAAGTTCCAGCAGCCAAGTGGGAAAGAAGGTGAAAAGGGCACACCCACTAGGGTTAAAGGATGTAAAAATGCAAAAGGAGAACAAATAATGTGTCAAAGTGCGAAAGGCAGCTTTATTAAGAATGATGGGTGTTTTCTCTCATTTATTCCCCACTCTCTGAAATGGGGTTATCTCGCCTCCGTAATTTAGAAAGTATAAGAAAAAAGCATTTCATAAACTAGAGTGCTCTATACAAACGTCAAGTATCATCACTGAGAAGGCATCTTGAACTTGCTTAGTGCTGAGCAGGAAGGACGTTAATTCCAGGTGAACCGTGTCCTCCCGTCCCCGCCGGGAACGGGGGTGGTCCCGGGAGGGGCTTCTCCCTCAGGGGTGCACGGATGAGCGGAGCTTCAGGGCGAGGGGAGGCCCCGCAGGCGGCCCCAGCTTGGGGGGAAGGTGCACTTCTAGGCACATCCGTCCCGACACTGCACCCACCCTCCCCGGATACACTGGCACCACCTGCATGCTCCACTGCCACGTGACCCGGTGGCAGGTGTGAGGCGGGCACGTCAGATGCTGGCTGTGCGGCTGGGACGTGGGTGCGGCCGCTAGCGAAGGACTCGGCGGGGGAGCCACGCAGGAGGTGAGTCCAGGAAATTCGCTTTTTCCCCGAACTCCCGCCTCTGAGATTATTCTCCTCTCCAGCAATACAATACTGCTTGCTTGGAGGCCATACCGTCCCTAATCCTGGTTTTTAAAGTCTTCGTGGTTTTCTAAACATACTAGTTCCCAGATGAAATCCTTGACCGAAGGCATGCCAGGAGCCCGAGGACCTGATTGACCGACCTTTCTTTTATCTGCAGGAAAGATCGCATCCCTGGCCAGTGACTCTCCATCCCTTCAGAGGAAACGGGACCCTCCTGCAGGGCATCCCTCCCTCCTCCGGGAAGTGAGACCACTCCAGAGGGTGTCTGCGGCGCCACCCACCTAGGAGTCCCCGTGCTCCCCGTGCACCCGGGCGGGGGGAGGAACCTGATGCCCCGAACCCCCGTCAGTTCCCAGGTTTGTCGCCCAGGGGGAAGGTCCCGCTGGCCGAGGGCTGCACCACGCACAGGAGCTCGGCCACGCCCAGCGAGTCGATGGGGCCCACGCCGCCGCCCACGGCCACGCCGCCCGCCCCCAGCAGGCTGCCGGGGACACGGTACGTGCTCAGCAGGTGCCGGTCGAACTGGACGGCAAAGGGCTTCTCCTCGCGGTGCGCCCGCTGGTGCTCGGCGAGGTGGGCGCTCCAGCCGAACGCCTCGCCGCACGCGTCGCGCTTGTAGGGCTCCTCGCCCGCGTGGGTTTTCTGGTGTTTGACGAGGCAGTGGTTCTGGCTGAAGGCTCGGCCGCACCGGCCGCACTTGTAGGGCCTCTCGCCCGTGTGGGTCCGCTGGTGCACGATGAGGGACGACTGGCAGCTGAAGGCCTTCCAGCAGCGGCTGCAGTCGAAGGGCTTCTCGCCCGTGTGCACCCGCTGGTGCACGATG
>PVJN01029106.1:0-27231 GCA_004026805.1 Lasiurus borealis | reverse complement strand
GTGGATAGCGTGTCAGTCTGCGGACTGAGAGGTCCCAGGTTCGATTCCGGTCAAGGGCATGTATCTTGGTTGTGGGCACATCCCCAGTGGGGGCTGTGCAAGAGGCAGCTGACCGATGTCTCTCTCTCATGGATGTTTCTAAATCTCTATCCCTTCCCTTCATTTCTGTAAAAAATTAATAAAATATATTTAAAAAAAATAAATGAGGACCATACCACCACCATATGATAGGAAAATGGCAAACACCAGAGAAAGGGGTTGTAGTATGGTCTGCATCTTTTGGCCTGGGCTGTGGGCAAATGGACCTTGAACTCTGAGTTGGGGGTTGGGAGGGAAAGAGGGGCCTGGCTGGCCAGGCTGAAGGGCAGGTCTCAGCCCCAGAAAGGTCTCCCATCTGACCAGCCTCCCTCTGCCCCAGCTCCCGGTGGGTCCCCAGCTCGGGGCAGCACCCCGCCCATCCGCATCGAGTCCTCCTCCTCCCACGTGGCTGAAGGGCAGACCTTGGATCTGAACTGCGTGGTGCCCGGGCAGGCCCACGCCCAGGTCACGTGGCACCGGCGTGGGAACAGCCTCCCCACCCGGCACCAGGTACAGCTGCCCCCCAGGGTCAGCCTGCGGGGGGGAGGGGGCCTGGATTGGGCCGCTCTGGCTCCCTCCCAACCCTCCCCGTGTGCACTCAGACGCACGGCTCGCTGCTGCGGCTGAACCAGGTGTCCCCCGCCGACTCCGGCGAGTACGTGTGCCGAGTAGTCCTTGGCTCTGGGCCCTTGGAGACCTCTGTCCTCGTCAGCATCAAGGCCTCGGACTCCAGCTCCCTTCCTGGTGAGTGACTGCCAGTGACTGGGCAACTGGAGGAGGTGCTGAGGTCCTCGGACTCCTGCTGTGACCGGGGCGGGACCTGGCCCAGGCAGACTCCACTGCTCTGAGTCACCCGCCACCTGCCCATCACTCTTTGGCCCCGCCCCCCTCATGTTTCTGCTGCTGCCTCCTTGTCCTCTCTCCCAGCCTCACCCACTTCATCTCTCCCACTGCCTCACTCCACCCTGCAAGGCTCTGCCCGTGCCCCAGCCCTTCCCCTCGGGGTTGCTCAGCTGAGGCTCTCAAGCCCAGGCCACCAACCCCTCCCCATGGGCCTGGCCTCAGAAGACAAGGCCCAGCTGGCTCCAGGGTGGGCAGCTCTTGCCCTCTCTTCTGGTAGCATCCACTGCTACCCTCCCTCCTCTCCCCCTACAGCCCCAGGACCCGTCCCTCCTGTCAGGATCGAGTCCTCATCCTCCACCGTGGCCGAGGGGCAAACCTTGGACCTGAACTGTGTGGTGGCAGGGCAGGCCCATGCCCAGGTCACGTGGTACAAGCGTGGCGGCAGCCTGCCCGCCCGGCACCAGGTACCTAATAGTAGCAGGAAGGTGGGAGGGGGTCAGCTGGGCTGAGCCATGGACAGTGGGTGGCAGGGGTCCCAGCCTGTGAGCTGAGGGGCTGGCACTTCCTAGCTCAGAGGAGCGGGGAGAGGGTGGCCAGGGCGGGGGCATCTGCTGGGCTCTGGGAATCCCTCCTCACACCTCCGCCCGTTTTGCCCAGGTCCGCGGCTCCCGCCTCTACATCTTCCAGGCGTCACCAGCTGACGCGGGCGAGTACGTCTGCCGAGCCAACAACGGCGTGGAGGCCTCCATCACAGTGACAGTAACCGGCACCCAAGGGGCCAACTTTGCCTACCGTGAGTAGGGCCACCAGGCTGGGCTGGGACAGAAAAAGGGAACAGATGGGCAGCTGCAGAGAACTGGAGTGACCAACTGACTTTCCCCACCCCTACCCCCAGCTCCTGCTGGCACCCAGCCTATCCGCATCGAGTCCTCCTCCTCCCACGTGGCTGAAGGGCAGACCCTGGACCTAAACTGCGTGGTGCCCGGGCAGGCCCATGCCCAGGTCACATGGCATAAGCGCGGGGGCAGCCTCCCTGCCCGGCACCAGGTATAGGACTCGAGAATGGATGGGGCAACAGGAGACAAGAGGGAGGACCCTGGGGTGGGGAAGTCAGAGACGGGGGGAGCCGGGGGCTCCTCTGAGTCAGGGGAAGCCGTGGGCCCATTGCACAGGTGTAGAGTGCAGGGATAGAACCCCGACTCTCAGACCTCAGCGTGAATGCTGCTTCCACCACGGACTGGCTGTGACCTTGGGCTTTTTACGTAACCTCTCTGGGCCGTAGTTTCAACACCTTTTAAATGGTAACAGCCCCTATCTTACAATTGTCTCAGGATGAAGTGAATTAACATTTATGCAAAGCGCTCGGAGCACTGGCACACAGGAAGTGCTAGGAGCTGTGGTTTTTACAGTAATTCCGTTAGCTCTTATTATGAATGTATTTTATAGAATTTAGCATGCCATTGATTGCAAGATGCACCATTGTTTTAGGTCCCTCTAAGGCAGTGGTTCTCAACCTTTCTAATGCTGCGACCCTTTAATACAGTTCCTCATGTTGTGGTGACCCCAACTATAAAATTATTTTTGTTGCTACTTCATAACAGTAATTTTGCTACTGTTGTGAATCGTAATGTAAATATCTGTGTTTTCTGATGGTCTTAGACGACCCCTATGATGGGGTCAATGGACCCCCCAAAGGGGTCGCGATCCACAGGTTGAGAACCACTGCTCTAAGGGAGGGGCGGAGTGCCATTTTATTGAGATTATTCACTCTAAAAGTCGCAGCGGGCCATCACTGACATCAGAAAGTATGTCCCAGAATTGATGGAATGTGGTATTGGTGCTTGTCCAGTTTTGCTGTGGCTCCTCCTGGCCACCCAGCTCCTGGGACGAGACCTCCTCTTCCCCACCCCTAAGCAGGACGGAGCTGATGGCCAGGCCTCAGGGGTCAGAGAGAGGGGCATGTCACAGTGCAGGGGTCTCATGGAACCCCCCTCTGACCTCACCCCCATTTCCGCCAGACCCACGGCTCGCTGCTGAGACTATACCAGGTGTCCCCAGTGGACTCGGGCGAGTACGTGTGCCGTGTGGTGGGGGGCCCGGTGCCGCTGGAGGCCTCTGTCCGGGTCACCATTGAGTCTGTGAGCTCTGGGCCAGGTGAGTGGTACTGGGGGGAGGGGGGGGGGAGGAGGGGAAGAGGTGGGGAGGGAATGGGAAGGTTGTGGGCCCAGCCGGGGGAGGCTTCCACTCCAGCAATGGTGGGATCTCACGAGACCAAAGCCCCTACTTCCTCCTCCCGTTCCGGCCCTGGATTGACCCTCTGCTCTCTGTCCCCAGCGCTTGGCGTTACCCTCCCGATCCGGATTGAGTCGTCCTCCTCACACGTGGCAGAAGGGCAGAACCTGGATCTGAACTGCCTGGTCACCGGGCAGGCCCACGCCCAGATCACATGGCACAAGCGTGGGGGCAGCCTTCCTGCCCGGCACCAGGTAGGAGGCGGGGAGCTACTCAGGGACCTGAAGGACCCTTGTGACTACAGAATAAGGACCAGAGTCTCTGAACTCAGGCATATTCGAGTGTGGAGGCTGCTCTCTGCCTCTGGCCTGCTGGGTCTGCCTCTGGCCTGCTGGGTCTGCCTCCGGCCCGCTGGGTCTGCCTCCGGCCCGCTGGGTCTGCCCCTGGCCTGCTGGGTCTGCCTCTGGCCTGCTGTGTCTGCCTCTGGCCTGCTGTGTAACCTTAGGCCAATCAATTGACTTCCCGATCCTCAGTGTCCTATCTGCCACCTCCTCACACTGACTACTTCACCTGCCCTGTAGCACATCAGCAGATGCAGGTCCCCCTTTTCTTCCTGCTGGACCCGTCCTCATACTGGGATGGGGAATTGAAGAGTCATGAATGGAGGTTCTCCCTGGAAGAGCTTCCCTCAATCTCCAGAGGGGGAAGAGGGGTCAGACTGAGCGGGGCCAGAAGAGGGAGCAGGAGACTGGCTGCAGGCCGCAGTGCCCAGCTCTGAGCCTGCCTCCGTCCTCTCAGGTGCACGGTTCCAGGCTGTGGCTGCCCCACGTGACTCCGGCGGACTCGGGAGAGTACGTCTGCCGTGTGGCCACCAGCTCGGGCCCCCAGGAAGCCTCGGTCCTCGTCACCATCCAGCAGCGCCTTAGTCCCCCCCACTGTGAGCATCTCAGGGGTCACAGAGGGTGGCGGGCGGCTGCGAGGGCCCCTCCACCCTCAGCTCCCACACCCCGCCTCCCGTCTCCCCCTCCCAGCCCAGAGTGTGGTGTACCCCGTCCGCATCGAGTCCTCCTCGTCCTCCCTGGCCAATGGACATACCCTGGACCTCAACTGCCTGGTGGCCAGCCAGGCCCCCCACACCATCACCTGGTACAAGCGGGGAGGCAGCCTACCCAGGCGGCACCAGGTACTGACCAGCAGGCCACAGCTGGGCGCACTGGCCTTGATGGGGTGGCTCCTAACACCTCCTCTGTGCTCAGTTAGTCATTCAACAAACACTGTTCTTGCCGTATGGGACCTCGACCAGTGTTGAGGATATGGAGATGAGTCCCTCTGACCTCAGTTGGACCCCATGTTTTAACAGAACTTTCTATGAGTCACTCACTCCACTTCCCTGAGAACTTGCTCCAGGCCCAGTCCTGTAGGCGGCACTAAGGTTCCACATGAAGGAGACCAGTGCCCACCCTCAGGGAGCTCAGGGGGAGGCAGATGTGCCCGCTGACCGCAGTGTAACAGGAGCCACAGCAGGGCGCTGGGTGTCACTGGGATGGGCCTCAGCCGACAGTACAAGGCTAGAGGCACTGTGCTCCCCACCCCAAGCCTCCGGGTGGCCCCTGAGGGGGTTCTGGAGGAGGCTGGGTGAGGGGTGGCCCCAGGCAGGGCAGGGGTGCTCCCCGAGTCCAGGACCCGCAGCAGCGGTGCCCAAGACATGGAGAGGCCGCCCTCACCCACTGACACTTGCTCCCCTTCAGATCGTGGGCTCCCGGCTGCGGATCCCCGAGGTGACGCCGGCTGACTCCGGCGAGTACGTGTGTCATGTCAGCAATGGCGCCAGCTCCCAGGAAACCTCGCTGATCGTCACCATCCAGGGCAGCAGCTCCTCCCACGGTGAGAGCACCCCGGCCGGGGGCCAGGAAGTGGACGCAGGGGGAGGGTTCTGGCGCCGTCAGTGTTGGCTGACGGGTTACACCTGCCCCTCTCTGTCCCCAGTGCCCAGTGTCTCCCCGCCCATCAAGATCGAGTCCTCATCATCCCCCACAGTGGCCGAAGGGCAGACCCTGGATCTGAACTGCGTGGTGGCTGGGCAGCCCCAGGCCATTATCACGTGGTACAAGCGTGGGGGCAGCCTTCCTGCCCGTCACCAGGTACAAAGTGGCACGTGGCGGGAGTGGGGGTGGGGAATGGATCCTCACCTCTGGGGTGGGTGCAAGGACAGCCGTGGGGCAAAGAACTGGAAGCATTAGCTGGCCATCCTGGGGCAATCCTCCCTGCTGCCCCGGGTAGACAGAAGATAGCTGCACGTGTCCCACGTCCCGTGTGGTTCAGGGTTCAGGTTCAGGGTTCGGGCTCTGGAGGAGGCCATGGGGCGCAAATGAAAGAGACAAGACAAGAAATAATAATTTGGGCTAAAACTGGTTTGGCTCAGTGGATAGAGCGTCGGTCTGTGGACTGAAGGGTCCCAGGTTCGATTCCGGTCAAGGACATGTACCTTGGTTGCAGGCACATCTCCAGTGGGGGGTGTGCAGGAAGCAGCTGATCGATGTCTCTCTCTCATCAATGTTTCTAACTCTCCCTCTCCCTTCTTCTTTGTAAAGAATCAATAAAATATATTTACAAAATAAATAAATAATAATTTGGAAATTGGGGGCCAGGCAGAAGCCCAAGAAAGGACTCCATTTTGCTCTGGCCTTGCCATCCTTTTATTCCAGTTTGAGATACACCCATAGCCCGTAGGCAGGCAATTCCAGTAACAGGCGGACTATCTTATCAGCAAGGATTTACATGACTGTCTGATGGGGAAGTTGCTCCAGCCACCATTGTCTCCACTAAAGAGTGGTGCTTAGCTCTGACCTTTGCCTGAGCTCAAGGTCTCCGGCCTTCCGGATTCCTTGTCTACACCGCTCTGCTGGTGAAAACAATGGCGGTTTCCCACAGGCAGCCTCAGAGGTCTGACGAGGGAGGCCTGGCCCTGCCGTGACCCCTGGGCCCTTCCACTTCCTCTCTCCCTCCTTCCCCCTCTGCCCCTCAGGCCCACGGCCCCCACCTGCGGCTGCATCAGCTGTCCGTGGCCGACTCGGGCGAGTACGTGTGCCGGGCGAACAACAACATTGATGCCCGGGAGGCTTCCATCATGGTCTCCGTCTCTCCCAACGCTGGCAACCCCTCCGGTGAGTCTGCTGGAGACTCTGGAAGGGACCAGAAGACACAGGTTACAGGGCCCTGGGGAGGCCGGGCTCTGCAGAGACGCCTGGGTTTGAACCGGCCTGTACCAGGCAGGGACTTGAGTGAGTTATTCTCTTCCCGCAGCCTCCGTTTCTTCCTCAGTGAAATGGGCATTTTGCCGATGCCAGCTTCGTAGAGCTGTCTCAAACGACGCTGCCAGCCACATGTGGCGATTACATTCTTTTTTAAAATTTTAAATTCCTAGCTTACATTTCAAGAGCTTGGTGGCCACATGAGTAGAGCTAGTAGCCACTGTGTTGGGCAGTGCAGGTAATAGAACATTTCTGTCACCGAAGAAAGTTTATGAATTGTGTGGGGACTAAATGAGTTAACATCCAGAAAGTGCTTAGAGCAGTGCCCAGCACACGGTAAGAGCTTAGTAAGTGTTGACTGTATCATTATTGTGGGTGGGAACTTCGATGGCTGAGGTGTGTCTATCAACCCAATCTGACTATGCCCAAAGCCCCGACCTCGTGTTTCTGTGCCCCCAGCCCCTGCTGGTGCCTCGCCCATCAGAATTGAGTCCTCATCTTCGCACGTGGATGAAGGGCAGACCCTGGATCTGAACTGTGTGGTCCCTGGACAGGCCCATGCCCAGGTCACGTGGCACAAGCGTGGGGGCAGCCTCCCCACTCACCACCAGGTACGGGAGTTTGGGGGCAGGAAATGACGGGAGGGTTGCTGGGGGTGGAGGCCCTGGAGCCAGGTCTGCCCAGCAAGGAGGCCTGGGAGACCCTGTGGGATGCATTGCCTCCCTGGCCCCATCCTCCAAGGGTTCCGACTGCCATGTCTGCCCCTCTGTCTGCCTGTCTGTCCCTGCTCAGGCTCACGGCTCGCGGCTGCGGCTGTACCAGTTGTCCCCTGAGGACTCGGGCGAGTACCTGTGCCGTGTGGTGAGCAGCTCTGGCTCCCTGGAGGCTTCGATCATGGTCACCGTTGAGGCCTCTGGCTCTAGTGCCGTCCCTGTCTCTGGTAAGCGTCCCTACAGTGGTGCCAGGAGGCTAGGAAGGGGAGAGGGGGGACCAGCAGGCAGAAGTCAAGTGGGGCCCTAGTTAATTTGGCTCAATGGATAGAGCATCAGCCTGTGGACTGAAGGGTCCCAGGTTCGATTCTGGCCAAGTGCACATGCCAGGGTTGTGGGCTCTATCCCCAGTAGGGGGCGTGTAGGAGACAGCCAATCAGTGATTCCCTCTCATCGTTGAGGTTTCTACCTCTTTCTCTCCCTCTCCTTGCCTCTCTAAAATCAATAAAACATATATTTTTTAAAACGTAAGTCAAGCCAATCAATGATTCCCTCTCATCATTGAGGTTTCTATCTCTTTCTCTCCCTCTCCTTTCCTCTCTAAAATCAATAAAATATATATTTTTTAAAACATAAGTCAAGTCGGCTACAGCTCTAGGCCCCTGGAGCAGAGACTCTGGAGCCTGGCATATGTGGGCCTGAGCCCCAGCTCCATTGTCTGCACCCTGAGATGTTACACAGTCCTCTCCTCTCTGCGTTTCACTTTCCTTATCTGTAAGGTGGGGACAGTCGAGCTCTTCCTTAAAGACTGGCAGGGCACCTGTAGGGAACGCAGGGGGCGCGTGAGCGTGACTTGAAGTGGCACCCTAATAGACGTCTTCTCTGTTAATAGTGGACTCTTAGGGGGAAAACAGCAACACATCAAACCTGTCATGATTTCATGGAAATTATTGCCTGTCACGGGGCTATGGATGAAAGGGTTTATTTTTAAATGAATCCATCAAAAGGATAATTAATAGCACAGGAAACACATGGCTATGGCAGACATCATGATAATAGCATGTGAATTGCTGAGTGATAAACATGATATAGCATAAGTAATGTTATATTTACACATATTAACTAATTTCATCCTTACAGTAATGCTTGGAGGTGGGTATGCTTGCTCTCTCCATTTTATGGATGGGGAAACTGAGACACAGAGAATGAAGTACCTCTCCTAAGGTCACAGAACTCCTGGCATTTTTTTGTTTGTTTGTTTGTTTGTTTGTTTTAATATATTTTATTGATTTTTTTACAGAGAGGAAGAGAGAGGGATAGAGAGTTAGAAACATCAATGAGAGAGAAACATCGATCAGCTGCCTCCTGCACGCCCCCTACAGGGGATGTGCCCGCAACCAGGATACATGCCCTCGACCGAAATCGAACCTGGGACCTTTCAGTCCGCAGGCCCACGTTCTGTCCACTGAGCCAAGCCGGTTTCGGCACTCCTGGCGTTTTGAACCCAGGCAGTCTGGCCACAGAGTCTGAGCTCTTAGCCACACACGACTCGTGTTTAGGAATCATCAGTGATTTGTGTGGAGGTGCCTGGCCCAGAGCCCTGAGCCCTGGCTGTCAGTGAAGCACAGGAGGGGATGGTGGGACCAGTGTCTGGGGCGGGGCTGGGGAAATGAGGCGCCTCTAGCCACTAGGCCAGCCTAGCTGCTCCCCGCCTCAGGAGAATGGGGAGGGGGAACCGCAGCCACCTCCCGAAGCTCTCTGGTCTGAGCATCTGGGAAACCGAGGCTGGGAATGAGAGCACGGTGGGTTGTGGGGGGGAGGGGTCCCAGTTCACTGACCTCTACTTGTGCCCCAGCGCCAGGCAGAGTGCCACCCATTCGAATCGAAACCTCCTCCTCTCACGTGGCTGAAGGGCAGACCCTGGATCTGAAATGTGTGGTGCCCGGGCAGCCCCACGCCCAGGTCACCTGGCAGAGGCGAGGGAACAGCCTTCCCGCCGGGCACCAGGTAAGGGAGCTGGAGAAAGCAGGGTGTGGGCACTCCCCATCCCCCATCCCCAGCTCAGGCAATCCTTCCGGAATTCAGCCCAGAGAGAAGGTGGCCCCAAGATCACTGGGCGTCAGGAGGTCGAGAACCCTGTGTGCCACTCCTGCCCCCCACCCCCCAGCACCTTGATAGGAATTAACTAATTAATTACTCCTCCTCCCAGAAAAAATGTCATAATAAACATACTCTACAGTATCTGCGGTCAAAGGGGGTTGCATATGGCAGTCCTGGGGTACAGGTTCTGAAGGCCTTGGCCACTGGCCCCCAGTAAACTCCCCACTCTCACCCCACCCTTGGCCAGGTCCACGGCCCCCTGCTGAGGCTGAACCAGGTGTCCCCAGCTGACTCGGGCGAGTACTCCTGTCAGGTGACCAGCGGCTCAGACATCCTGGGAACTTCTGTCCAGGTCACCATCCAGGCCTCCAGCCCAGACCCCATTCCTGGTGAGTGACGGGAGCAGCGGGCGGTGGGGGGCACTGGCTTGTAGGGGGGGCCCTTTCTGGCCTTGTTCCTGCCCCGTCTCCCCGCAGGGCTCTGGCTCTGGGCTCCTTGGAGGTCCTCCCGCTGCTCCCCAGCCACCGGGTCTAATGGCGTCTTGGCCTCCTGGGAATGGAGACCCCTCTTGGGTCAATGGCGCGCAGCCATGGCAGTCACTGTGCCGCCAGGAGGACCAGTCGCCTTTCTCACCCCCCCATTGTGCCCACAGCCCCAGGACTGGCCCAGCCCATATCCATCGAGGCCTCCTCCTCCTCTGTGGCTGAAGGACAGACCCTGGACCTGAACTGTGTGGTTCCCGGGCAGGCCCACGCCCAGGTCACATGGTACAAGCGTGGGGGCAGCCTGCCCGCCCAGCACCAGGTATAGGGACCCCAGGGGAGGGTGGCTCCAGGCAGGCAGGGTTTGACCTGCAGTTGCCTTCTACATCCCAAACCTCATGCAAACCCTGGCCAGTGTGGGGATCCCAGGAGAGAAAATACTTTTGGGGGGGAAGAGTTCACCAGCCTGGGAGTCAAGACACCCCATTTTTTGTTTGTTTTTTTCCTGGCTCTGCTGCTGAGCTGTGTCCTGAGCCAGTTTCCTCCTCGGTAAAGTGGGGGGTTAGACATGGAGGACTCTGTGAATGAAGCTCATCTGTCTCAGCTGGAGCCCTGAGACCCAGGGAGAACTCCCAGGCCGGGCACGGCCAAGTCTTTGGCCTGATGGCTGCCCCCTCCTCGCTCCGACAGACCCATGGCTCCCAGCTCCGGCTTCACAACCTCTCCCCCGCCGACGCCGGCGAGTACGTGTGCCGCGTAGTTGGCGGCGCAGGCCCTGAGCAGGAGGCCTCCTTCACAGTCACCGTCTCACCTAAAACGACGGGCAACTCCTACCGTGAGTGTGGCAGGTGCCATGGCGGGGCGCTGAGGCAGCGGGGTTGAGCCAACCCGGTCCCGCTGAGCCCAGCCCTCCGTGCCCCTCCTCCCCAGGCTATCCAAACCCCATCGCCTACATCTACCCGCCCGGCAGCACCGTGCAGCAGGGCCAGGATGCCAGCTTCAGGTGCCTCATCCGTGGAGGAGCAGACCCCATCAAGTTTGAGTGGAAGTTTCCTAACCAGGAGCTGGAGGGTGAGCTGGGCGGGGTGGGTGGGGCTGGAGGCAGGGATCCGTGTACAGTGATCACCACTGTGGGTGGGCAGAGGCTGAGGACGGCACCAAACTCACTGTGTGACCCTGGGAAGGCCCTTCCCTTCTGGGGCCTCTGGACTGGACGCGGGAGTCTGCAGGGACTCTTCCCTTTGCCATCTGTAACCCTGGGAGCTGGACACCCAGGCTGGAGGTGTCAGGGGCGTGGGGCAGAGGGACACCTCCTGACGGCACCCACCCCTGGGACACCCTCACTGACCATACCCTCCCCGATGCCAACCCACAGACAACGTCCATATCAGCCCCAACGGCTCCATCATCACCATTGTGGGCGCCCGGCCCAGCAACCATGGCGCCTACCGCTGCGTGGCCTCCAATGTCTACGGCGTGTCCCAGACCGGTGTGAACCTCAGTGTACATGGTGAGGGGCGTCAACCCCATGGGCTCTACCTTCCTGTTTACCACCCCCTCTCCCCCAACCCCCCAATCTCAAGCTCGGAGCCTCCGGGTTTAAATCCTGCCTCTGCCACTGCTTCCCTCTCTGAACCTCGGTTTCCACGTGGCGCCGTGGGGCCACAAGTACCCACATGGTCGTTACCAGAAGGGGTGGTGACGGTGTGTGTGGCCGCTGTCATTCCTCCCGTCAGGGCCGCCCACGGTGTCCGTGCTCCCCGAGGGCCCTGTGCGGGTGAAAGTGGGAAAGGCCGTCACGCTGGAATGCGTCAGTGCTGGGGAGCCCCGCTCGTCTGCTCGCTGGACTCGGATCGGCACCCCCACCAGCTTGGAGCAGCAGATGTTCGGGTTCGTGGACAGCCACACGATGCTGCAGGTGAGGCCGCTTCCTCTGGCCAGACGCCCAGGCTGTGCGACCTCTGGGTCGGAGGCCCAGTCAGGGCCCATCCTTGAGCAGATGCTTGGCGTAAAGAACGTTGGGTGGCCCTAACCAGTCTGGCTCAGTGGATAGAGTGTCGGCCTGCGGACTCAAGGGTCCCAAGTTCATTCCGGTCAGGGGCATGTGCCTTGGTTGTGGGCGCATCCCCAGTGGGGAAGTGTGCAGGAGGCAGCTGATCGATGTTTCTCTCTCATCGATGTTTCTGACTCTGTCCCTCTCCCTTCCTCTCTGTGAAAAACCAATAAAAAATATATATATTAAAAAAATAAAGAACGTTGGGTGGGCAGTTGGTTGATGAATGAATGGATGGAGAAAGAAAGGAAGGAATGGGATAGTGAAAAGTGGTTAGATTCGAAGGGAAGGAAGAAGAGAGGGAGGGAGGATAGAGGTTGGATGGATGGGAGGTGGGTAGAGGGTGGGTATATGGATGAACAGGTGGGCGGTTTGATGGGTAAATGGACAGATGGACCAATAGGATGTCTTGAGTGTTAGCTCTCAGGCAGCCGGTCAAATAGGAAAGCTAAAGACAAAGGGAAGGGGAGAGGAAAGAGGTAAAGCCAAGGCAGAGTGGGGGCTGGTGCCACGGTCCTCTCTCAGTGCCCACGTGACCGGCCTCCTTGCTTCCTTCCAGATCTCAGCAGCTAAACCATCCGACGCGGGCACCTATGTGTGCCAAGCTCAGAACGCACTGGGCACGGCCCAGAAGCGGGTGGAGGTGATTGTGGACACGGGCGACGTGACCCCGGGGGCCCCACAGGTCGAGGTTGAAGAGGTGGAGTTGACCGTGGAAGCTGGACACACGGCCACCCTGCGCTGCTCGGCCACAGGTGCGGACGGGCGCCGGCACGCGGGGCGGGCAGAGCGGCGGTGCCAGGGGCGTGGATTTTAGACACAAGGAATCTGAAGATGGTGTCCTGCTGCCGCATCTCCTAGTGATGGCGGAGGCGCCCGCCTCGTGCCTCCCACGAAGGGGCAAGACCGCCCGGGTCTTGGCCTCACCATCCCTCCTCCCAGCTGGACCCCGAGGTCGCCGGTGACCTCTGCTGCCCTCCACTCTGTTCACAGGCAGCCCCGCGCCCACCATCCACTGGTCTAAGCTGCGCTCCCCGCTGCCCTGGCAGCACAGGCTGGAAGGTGACACCCTGGTCATCCCCCGGGTAGCCCAGCAGGACTCGGGCCAGTACATCTGCAACGCCACCAGCCCCGCCGGACACGCGGAGGCCACCGTCCTCCTGCATGTGGAGAGTAAGGCCCTCCTCTGCCCTCCTAGCGCCGCTGTCGGTACCGCATGCGGGACTGAGCCCCTCCCCCTACCAGGCTACACCCTGGACAGAACCCCCTCCGGAAGGTTCCATGCCCCTCAGACCCAGAGCCTCCTCTCGCCTAAAGCCCACGTTCCCTACTGGGACCTCTGGTTCCTTTAGCCCCAGTCCTTGGGGCTCACCATTCAGCTTCCTTGGTTCTCCTGCCCATCTGACCTCTGTTCTCCCCCTCCCCCACCTCTGTGTCCCCTCCCCCAGGCCCGCCGTACGCCACCACGGTCCCGGAGCACACTTCCGTGACAGCCGGCGAGGCGCTGCAGCTCCAGTGCCTGGCTCACGGGACGCCCCCACTCACCTTCCAGTGGAGCCGCGTGGGGGGCAGCCTCCCTGGGAGGGTGACGGCCAGGAACGAGGTGCTGCACTTTGAGTCTGTGGCCCCCGAGGACTCGGGCCGCTACCGCTGTCAGGTCACCAACAAGGTGGGCTCGGCGGAGGCCTTCACCGTGGTCCTCGTTCAAGGTGAGCAGCCGAGCTCGGGCCGGACAGCATGGGTCAGCTTTCCTCCAGGCCCTTTACTTACCCAGCAACTGGCACCTCGGGACCCCCACTGAGGACACTTGGACCTCCCCCCATTACCCCACCTGGAACTCTCTCCTTTTCCTGTTCTCTGAAACTTGAAGACCCCGTCACTGAGTCCTCAGCACCTCCAGCTCTCACGGCTGCGTCCCTCCACTGGCATTGACCTCGCACTGCCAAGGGCTGTCTACATCAGTCCTCTAGACTTTGTCTGCCAGACTTGGGGACGCTCAGGGCGGGGTGTGGGCTCAGTCCCTTCAGGACCCGGAACAGGCTCTGTCAATGCTGGCATTGCTGACTCTGCATGTGTGACAGGGCAGTGCCCACCCCTGGCGTGCGCAGGGTTCCTGTGCATCTCCAAAGAATCCAGTCTCCATGGTCTCCTCCATCCATTGCACAAGGCCAAGCAAGCGCTGCTGGGCCCCAAATTCTAAAAATGGGAAAGCCTGGGTTCAGTGGGCAGTTTGGTCACTGGACAGTGGTAAGACATGCCACGCAGTCTCATACCCAGTTTCTTTGTCTGGAAAATAGAACAGTGCTAGCATATAGCTGACTAAGAGAGAGACACATAGTAGGACATAGAGCCGGTGGCACACAGTAGGCACTTAGTAAATGCAGATAATATGTATCTGCACCTCCCCTGCCATCTCTCCCCTGTCAGAGGACCCATGCCTTCACCTTGACCATGGATCTGCTCAGGATAGACAAGAGCTTGTGGGAGCACAGAGCACAGTGCCTTGCAGGCTGTTATATGTGCTGGTTGGATGACTGCATGAGCGAGCAAACAAATGAATCTGTCAATGAAAGATCTTTTTACTCTGGTCAGAGAAGCTACCGGGAGCAGAATATTCCCTCAATTTTAGGATGGGGCTGCCTGGGTCCTGGGGAGGCATCAGGGGTCTCACACACACACATGCGTACACACACACACACACACGCACACGTTATACACACACACCCTTGTACATGTTCCCACAGGCTCCTCCGGCTTTCACCCTGCCACCGCCATCCCAGGAGGATCCACACCCACCGTTCAGGTCACGCCTCAGCTGGAGACCAAGAGCATAGGGGCCAGCGTGGAGTTCCACTGTGCCGTGCCTAACGACCAAGACACCCAGATCCGCTGGGTCAAGCAAGGGGGTCAGCTGCCTGCTGGTCACAGTGTGCAGGATGGGGTGCTCCGGTGAGTGGGGATGGGAGCAGGACTGACGTTGGGCACGCTGGCCCTAGGTGTACAGCGGGGCTGTTAGAAGACCTGCCTCCTGGGGGCTCCACGTGAAACAATGTCCTTGGGCGAGTCCCCTCACCTCTCTGACCTCAGTGTTAACTGTGCGGCGGGTTATGAGATCAAAACGAAATTACCTAAAGCACTTGACACCGTGCTTAGCATAGGGAAGGTCTTTAGTAAAGACTTTCGGATTATGATACAGAGGATATAGATACCTGACCCCCAGATTGCAGCTCTGCGAATGGATAACTTTTATCTTGAGCTCTCAGCCATAATGTGTCAGTCCGAAATGAGTGTGGTGACGGCACCCTGCCTGCCTCATGTGGTTTCTGGGGAACTAGAAGTGACACCGTGTGCTGATCTCTGGTGGCTGTGAATTCTCACGCAGTTGCAAAGCATTCTCATCCATTGTTTTTATTCACTGATGACTTTTTGGTTTTTTTCTTTACAGAATCCAGAACTTGGACCAGAGCTGCCAAGGGACATATGTTTGCCAGGCTTATGGACCATGGGGACAGGCCCAGGCCAGTGCCCAGCTAGTTGTCCAAGGTAAGGTGGTGGCGTCAGGCCTCTGCCAAGAGCAGGGGACAGAGGTGAGGAACAAAGGGACCATGTTCCCTAGGAAGCCCCTGAAATGTTATGAATGAAGAGAACAGTCCGATTGTGTTTTGCTTGTGTCTGGCATAGAGTAAGAGGGTTGACAAAGACTGCAAGGGAAGAAGGAAGAAGGGAGATGGGTAGAGTGATTGGTTGCTCAGACAGACCAGTGAAGAATGACATTGGATACACAAGGGAGTAAAGGAATAAACAAAAGAGCAAATAGTGAGTGTGTTAGTGAGTGGATGCTTCAAAAAGTGAATGAAGGCCCTGGCTGACTTGGCACAGTGGGTAGAGCATCAGCCTGCAGACTGAAGGGTCCCAGGTTTGATTCTGCTCAAGGGCATGTACCTTGGTTGCGGGCACATACCCCAGTAGGAGGTGTGCAGGAGGCAACTGATCGATGTTTCTCTCTCATCGATGTTTCCAACTCTCTATCCCTCTCCCTTCATCTCTAAAAAATGAATAAAATATATGTATTTTAAAAGGTGAATGGAGAAATGAATGAATGCCTAGGGCTCCAGTGGTCACCTCTACCCGCACCCTCGGGCCAGGCCTGCAGCAGGTTGGCCTCATGCTGCCTTTGCCTCCTCCTCCCCCAGCCCTGCCCTCGGTGCTCATCAACATCCGGACTTCCGTGCAGACCGTGGTGGTCGGCCACGCCGTGGAGTTCGAGTGCCTGGCCATGGGCGACCCCAAGCCTCAAGTGACGTGGAGCAAAGTTGGAGGACGCCTGCGGCCGGGCATCATGCAGAGCGGAGGCATCGTCAGGATTGCCCACGTAGAGCTGGCCGACGCTGGGCAGTACCGCTGCACCGCCACCAACGCCGCGGGCACCACCGAGTCCCACGTGCTGCTGCTCGTGCAAGGTGAGGCCAGCAGGGGCCTCCAAGGGGACTGGAGAGAGTGGCAGGGATTTCCCCTGCTGCCATCTCCTGCCTTGCCTGCTCTATTCTTCCTTTCCGCTCTCTTGGGAAGTTTCAGTTTTGTATATTTAAGAGGCAGGTTTCATGAGAGGCTGGCAGCAGCGGGTAAAAGTGTGTGTTCCTCTGGGCCAGGCTGGGCCTTGCAGGAAAAGGCTACCCCCAGGGGCATCAAAGGAAAATGGAAATGTAGTCCTTACCTCCTGGAGGGAGACCTACCGTCCAGTCTGAGGACCAGATCTGTCCCCACCCGAGGGTTAAGGACCCTAGAGGGGGAGTGGGGATGAAAGGGACAAGAGACACAAGGAATGGAGACAAGACAAAGTTCTGATCAAGTCTCGTTTATTCAACAGTAGATCGGGGTATTTGTGGGGAGAAGGAAGAATGAGGAAGTTAGCGAAAATTCCTAGCCCTAAGGCGAAACGCCTGGTTTCGGGAGATAGGGAAAGAGATAGGGTTTGGGGTAATAGAAACCTAGCCCGAGGTTAGTGCTAATGTGGCTGGTGCTTACTACAAGATGGCTATCAAGCACAACAAGTTTCCCACAGAGATCCATAAACACCAAACAGACATAACAGAGAATAAAATAAGGGAAGTGGATGCAGAGCAGACACAAATCTGAGCTTTCTTCAAAGGCAATTCCTTTTCACCCCAAACCCTATGCCCTGCCCCCTAACTTCCTGACCCACACTGCCCTAGTACCTCCCTCTCCTCAGGTCCCCAAAGGACTGCACCATTTTCTGGCCAGGTGTGTTGAAGAGTCTCAGGCTGTGGAGTCAAGTGGACTTGTTTCTGGTCCCTGCCTCTGCCCAGTTCCACCTGTGCAACCAGGAATGACCACGTCAGGGCATAGGCTAGGCTCACAAACAGTGGCTGTCATCCGTTTCATGGCCTCTACATGTCTCCTTCCTCCCTCTTAGCTTTGCCCCAGATCTCAACCCCCCCGGAGGTCCGTGTGCCTGCTGGTTCTGCAGCCGCCTTCCCCTGCATGGCCTCTGGCTACCCTACCCCTGACATCACCTGGAGCAAGGTAAGGGCCCGGCCGGGAACCAGGGAGCATGCCTGAGGGTCAGCAACCAGGTCTTCACCATCTCAGTGACCCCCGGATCTGGCCCAGGCTTGGCACAGAGTGCTCAGGGTTTGAGGATGGGCCTGCAGACATGGGAGACAGGCCCTGTGGGGGTGCAGGCTAAGGCCAGAGTCCAAAGTGTGGGCGTGTTTGCAGCTGGATGGGGACCTGCCGCCTGACAGCCGCGTGGAGAACAACATGCTGCTGCTGCCCTCAGTCCGACCCGAGGACGCAGGCACCTACGTCTGCACGGCCACCAACCGCCAGGGCAAGGTCAAAGCCTTTGCCAACCTGCAGGTGCCAGGTAAGACAGCTCCCCGGGACAGCAGGGCCCTGCCCGCTGCCTGGTGGGCATCGTCTCTAACGCCACTCTCTGCCCACAGAGCGGGTGGTACCCTACTTCACGCAGACCCCCCGCTCCTTCCTGCCACTGCCCACCATCAAGGATGCCTACAGAAAGTTTGAGATCAAGATCACCTTCCGGCCCGACTCAGCTGACGGTGAGCAGGAGAGAAGCTGATCTGGGGGGGCTGCTGGAACTGCCATCATGTTATGAGCCCTGGTAGCCCCCTCCCTCAGCTCTCCCCCGTCCTGGAGTCCGCAGGCCTGCCGGGCAGCCCCTCTGGGCCCTCTCTCACGCCCCCTCTCTTCTCCACCGCTACCTCCATGACATCTCTCGTCTAAGTCTCCCCATGGCCCCCTGCCATCGGTGCATCGACACCCAGCCCTCCTGTCCCGCCTTCCTGTTCTTCCCTCTGCTCCGTCTTCCCTCCTCCCCCCGTCTCTCACCCTCTCCTCCTCTCTTCTCTCTCATCTGTCTCCTCCCACCTCTCGCGGGTCTCTGACTTTCACTGTCCAGGCCTCCTCCTCTACTCAGGTGAGTCCTGCCTCCGTCGCGTCGTTCAGGTAGACCTTACGGTGTGAGTGAAGCCAATTCCGTGTCCGTTTAGGAGCCGTCAAGGCCTCCTGCGAGGGCACATCCTGAGGTAGCGGGGAGGCTCTGGCTGTGTGGGGTGTCCCAGGGGACGGACAGCCGTTAGAGTGGAGGGCTCGAAAGCGGGGGTGGGCCATTCTCGGGCTGGGTGCTCAGGGAGCCCGTAACTGGCTGGGAGGCTCTTACGCACCTGTACCCCTCCCCCACCGCAGGGATGCTGCTGTACAACGGGCAGAAGCGGGTCCCAGGCAGCTCCGCCAACCTGGCCAACAGGCTGCCCGACTTCATCTCCTTCGGCCTCGTGGGTGGGAGGCCCGAGTTCCGGTGAGACCCTCCCCCTCCCCGTGTACAGGAGGGAGAGGGGCCAGGGGCTAGACGGCAGCTGTAGTCAGACATACACTCCTTGGGCTGAGTTACACATGGAGGACCTGGAGGAAGGAGATGTGGCCATTACCCTCGGTGAACCCCGATCTGCTGGAGGAGGCACAGCATGCCCCCGGCGGAAGAGGAAGCAGCCGGAGACTTGCACAGAAATACAGTGGCACCTCGAGATATGAGTTTAATTCATTCCGTAACCTCGAGGCGTGGGAAACTATGAGACGCTCGAGTCGCGGTAAACTGGTGGGTCGTGTGCAGCCGGCCGATCCTCGCGATCACTCCTATCTCAAATGTTGCTCATATTTCAAAGCAAAAATCGCTCGCTTGACGGCTTGTATCTCAAAAATCTTGTATGTTAGGGCACTCGTATCTCGAGGTACCACTGTACTCAGGGATGCTAAGTGTATCCTTAGGAGTTGGGACGCTGCCGTCCAGGATTCCTTTATTCACGCGACAGTTATTTGTGGGACACCTGCTACGTGCAGGCACTTGTGGGAACGTATTTCCAGTTGGGGAAGACTAGCCGTAAACAAAGATGGGAGAAACCAGGAGATCCCAGAGGAGCAGTGAGGCCAGGTGCCAGGCCACAGGGCCTCAGGGCCAGGGCAGTTAGAACCTGGGGGCCATGCTGGATCCGTTCCCAGGGCAGGGGGTAGGGAAAGAGACGCGCTAGGGAAGGCACAGGGATGGGCAAGCTGGGAGTGGGTGATGGGGTGGACGACACGCAGGGACAGGAGCTGGAGCAGGGCTGCGGGAGATGGCGAGGTCACCTTACAAACCGGACATCCTCCCTCTCTTGCCGCGGCGCCGCCCCGTGGAGTAGGTTTGACGCGGGCTCAGGCATGGCCACCATCCGCCACCCCACCCCGCTGGTGCTGGGCCAGTTCCATACGGTGACCCTGCTGCGCAGCCTCACGCAGGGCTCCCTGATCGTGGGCAGCCTGGCCCCCGTCAACGGGACCTCCCAGGTGAGCCCCATCCCGTCCCCAGATTCCCAGCCCCGGCCCCCCTCGTCCCAGCCTGCCCGCCCCATTCCTGACCTTCCCACTCCCCAGGGCAAGTTCCAGGGCCTGGACCTGAATGAGGAGCTCTACCTGGGCGGCTACCCTGACTATGGCGCCATCCCCAAGGCGGGGCTGAGCAGCGGTTTCATCGGTGAGCTCCCTCCCCGTCCCCAGCCCTGCCCAAGCCTTTCCATCGCCCGCCGGAGCCTGATGAGCACCCCCACCTTTGCTCACCCACCTGCCCCCTCCCCCCAGGCTGTGTCCGGGAGCTACAAATCCAGGGTGAGGAGATCGTCTTCCACGACCTCAACCTCACGGCACACGGCATCTCCCACTGCCCCACCTGTCGGGACCAGCCTTGCCAGGTAACCCCGCACCTCGCGTGACATCTGGCTGCCCCGGGCCCCTGTCCTCAGCTGTGGCAGAGCCCTGTGGGGAGCGGGGGAGCCATTTTTCTTGACCTGATGTTTTGGGGTGCCTTACAGAACGGGGGCTGGTGCCAGGCCTCGGAGAGCAGCAGCTACCTGTGCATCTGCCCGGCTGGCTTCACCGGGAGCCGCTGTGAGCACTCCCAGGCCCTGCACTGCCACCCAGGTGCGGACCCACCCCCCCTGATCACTGTCTCCTTCCTATCCACCTGTACCCCTTCCTATCCACCTGTACCCCAGCTGCTACGTGTACTTACCACTCGCTCTCACTCTTAGCCGAGTACTTACCACTCCTCCTAGATACTGACCTCTGTCACTGCCACCTGATACCCACTCTGCCCCCCCATTTCTGCTACTCACGTGCCTACCCTCATTACTGATGCCTATACTCACCTCTCTCCCATCCGTGCAACCCAGGCAATTACCACCTTCCCATCCATTACCGAGGCACTCGCCCATTAGCTGCCCCCATGCTATGGTCCGGGTACCGTCTTTTCCAGAACACCACTGACAAACTGTCCCCATTCCCTTCCCGTCATGCTGACCCGCTGCCCAGCCTCCTCTGGCCCTGGCTCTAACCCATTCCCCCTCCTGAGTCTGGCGGAGGCCCCTGGGATGCAGGAGGTAGGGCTGTGGCATGAGGACCATCCCCTCAATGTCCTTCTCGTGGCCTGTGTGTCCCCCAGAGGCCTGTGGGCCGGACGCTACCTGTGTAAACCGGCCCGATGGCCGAGGCTACAGCTGCCGCTGTCACCTGGGCCGCTCCGGGCCCAGGTGTGAGGAAGGTGAGTGGAGCCCAGCCTGAGGCCGCCCCCCACTTCTCACCCCAGGGATTCCAGGAAGGATGGGGGAAGCCGGGCAGAGGCTCTCTGAGGCCATGATGGGCCCTAGAATGGTAAAACGATGCCAGAGCCAGAGGACCTCAAAGTCACCTGGCCGAGCATCTGCCCAGTCCCCCTCCCTATGTGAGAGTCCCGCAAAGGGATGCCCTTCTTATTAGGGATCCTTCCGGCCTGGTCTGTACGCCGGGCGGGCCCGGAGTTTCTGTGCAGCCACAGCCATTGCCCCCACAGATCCCCAGCCCCTGGGACTAGCGAGGGATGTGGGCAGGGACCCCAGAGTCAGGCTGAGTAATGGGCCCCCTCCTGGGGCTGCGGTGTCCCCACGGCCCCTGGCTGAGCTGTGGCTGGCTGCCGCAGGTGTGACCGTGACCACGCCCTCCATGTCGGGCACCGGCTCCTACCTGGTGATGCCCGCCCTCACCAACACGCACCACGAGCTGCGCCTGGACATTGAGTTCAAGCCGCTGGCACCCAACGGGATCCTGCTGTTCAGCGGGGGCAAGCGCGAGCCCGTGGAGGACTTCGTGTCCCTGGCGATGGCTGGCGGCCACCTGGAGTTCCGCTACGAGCTGGGCTCAGGTGAGCACGTGGCATCTCCCACCGCCCCACCCGTCGGGACCAGCCTGCCATCATGTTATGAGCCCTGGTAGCCCCCTTATGAGTTGAGGTCAGGTGAGCACTGGCCATCCAGGCAGCTGGGCTCCCGGTGCCAAGCTCTGTGCCCCCTGGGCTGCCGCCTGTGCCCTGAGGAGGCTCAGAAGAACGGATTCAGAAGTCAGACTCCTTGGCATTCCCTGCTCCTTCTCCTTCCTTCTGGGTGTGTGACTACAAGGCCCTGGACCTCTGAGCTTGCTGTGGACACCAGGCGGCTGACGGGAGTCCCTGTCCCTGGGTGGGGCGGGCAGGGCGGGGGGCCACCGTGGGTCAGCCCTCCCGCATCCTCCGCAGGCCTGGCCGTTCTGAGGAGCGCCGAGCCGCTGGCCCTGGGCCGCTGGCACCGCGTGTCCGCCGAGCGCCTCAACAAGGACGGCAGCCTGCGGGTGGACGGCGGGCGGCCTGTGCTGCGCTCCTCCCCGGGCAAGAGCCAGGGCCTCAACCTGCACACCCTCCTCTACCTCGGCGGCGTGGAGCCCTCCGTGCAGCTGTCCCCGGCCACCAACATGAGCGCCCCCTTCCGTGGCTGCCTGGGGGAGGTGAGGAGCAGCTTCCCGAGGACAGGGAGGGGCGGGGCGAAAGCCAGACTCCCCCGCCCGCAGTTAGGGGGAGCAGAAACATCACCTACTGTGAGCCTCAGTTTCCTCCTCTGTAAAATGGGGTAATTAATACATCTAATTTGATGGGGATTGACTGTACTGATGGATGTTGGTGGCACACAGTAGGTGCTCCTATCTCTCCCTTCCCTGCCCTCCAGTTCCCTGTTACCACTCAAATTTCAGCTTGAGTTCCCAGCTGCCTCTGCTGCCCTCTCTCTGGTGGTGTGCCAACGCCCCACCTCCTGTGGGGACTGAGTCCTTCGTGCCCCTGTGCCCGCAGGTGTCAGTGAACGGGAAGCGGCTGGACCTCACCTACAGCTTCCTGGGCAGCCGGGGCGTCGGGCAGTGCTACGACAGCTCCCCGTGTGAGCGCCAGCCCTGCCAGAACGGCGCCACGTGCTTTCCCGCCGGCGAGTTTGAGTTCCAGTGTCTCTGTCGAGATGGCTTCAAAGGTGTGTGAGCTGCCAACGCCCTGGGGGAGGGAGGGGCATGGGGGGGGGGTCGGCAGCAGCTCCAGCCCCTGCCTCTCACTCGGCCATGACCCGCAGGAGACCTCTGTGAGCACGAGGAGAACCCCTGCCAGCTCCGTGAGCCCTGTCTGCACGGGGGCACCTGCCAGGGCACCCACTGCCTCTGTCCCCCCGGCTTCTCGGGCCCGCGCTGCCAGCAAGGTAACTGCCCCAGCTCCTCCGCATCCTTTTCCGGAGCTCTGGGACTGGACCGCATCTGTGCCCACTGACTGGACCCCGCCTTTCCCCACAGGCCCCAGGCATGGCACCGCGGAATCCGACTGGCACCTGGAAGGCAGTGGAGGCAATGGTACGTATTTTCCAGAGAAGCTGAGGGGACTTGTCTTCTCATTGGAGTCAGGTCTCTCGGCTGCCTGTCCAGTCACCCCACACCTTTGATCCTGGCTCTAAACAGAGCAGGTCACCGGGTACAAATAGAATAAAGAAGAGCAAAGGGCCGAGACCGGTTTGGCTCAGTGGATAGAGCATCCGCCTGCGGACTGAAAGGTCCCGGGTTCGATTCCGGTTGGGGGCATATACCTTGCTTGCGGGCACATCTCCAGTGTGGGGCGTGCAGGAGGCAGCAGATCGATGTCTCTCTCTCATCGATGTTTCTGACTTTCTATCCCTCTCCCTTCCTCTCTGTAAAAAAAATCAATAAAAATATAAAAAAGAAGAGCAAAGGAAGCCACGCAGGGCTGGGTCCTGCCATATTGCACGTTCACAGGCTCTGTGCTAACTGCTTTTAGTCATTATCTTCTTTATCACTACTAGGATAGTGGTGGTGTCATGGGTCAGAGCCTTTGAGAGAGTCGCTTAAACCCTCTGTGCCTGTTTCCTTGTGTGTACCAGGGAGAGAAGTAACATCCTTCCACAAGGCTGAGAGTAAAATTATTTAATGTCTTTAAAATGCTTAGAACACGCCGAAACCAGTTTGGCTCAGTGGATAGAGCATCAGCCTGTGGACTAAAAGGTCCCAGGTTCAATTCTGGTCAAGGGCACATACCTTGATTGCATGCACATCCCCAGTAGGGGGTGTGCAGGAGGCAGCTGATCGATATTTCTCTCTCATCAAAGTTTCTAACTCTCTATCTCTCTCCCTTCCTCTCTGTAAAAAATGAATAAAATATGTTTTAATTAATTAATTAAATGCTTAGCACAATGCCTGGTACATGGTGGATATGTGATGTTAGCTTTGATTAATATTATATGTAAGTCATGGGATTATAAGGATCCAGTTAAGTGAAAGTACGTTTACAGCTGGATGTGAAACTCCCTGCACAGTGATTGGCACATAGTAGGTGCTTGCTAAATGTTAGCTATTCTCCTCATTATTTGGGGGAGGGTGGCCAAGTATACCCAAGCCTTGCAGCTGCCAGGCCCACAAGGGCCAGCGCTGCCTGTGGGAGGGGTCTACGCAGGCAGGGCGGATGTTGGAGGTGCACACAGTATGGATGTCAGAGCCAGAAGGTCCAGGTTGCCATCCAGACTTCCTATTTCCTGGACAAGTTACTCACCCCTGCGCCTGGCTTCCCATCTGGGAGACAGAAGGACCACAGAGGTTCTGGATCTTTCAGGTGCCATGGACTTAGATGACTGACAGTCACAGTTTCCTCAGGGCTGAGGGGTATCTTGAGCGGTGGGACTTTCAGAGCTAAAACCAGGACAAGGACTTAGCAACTAGGGATGGACCGCTTCACTGTTTAAAAAAATAAAAATGCAGCCTGGCCGGCATGGCTCCGTAGTTGTGCGTCAACCTATGAACCAGGAGGTCACGGTTTTATCCCCAGTCAGGGCGCATGCCCAGGGTGGGGGTTTGATCCCCAGTAGGGTGTATACAGGAGGCAGCTGGTCAGTGGTTCTCTCCCATCATTGATGTTTCCATCTCTCTCTCCCTCTCCCTTCCTCTCTGAATTCAATAAAAATGTATTAAAAACAACGAGAACAAAAATAGGAAACCAATTACACTGATATAAGATGATCAAAATATTTTAAATTTTCTCAATCGTAACCAACGTGCTTCTTCATCAATACCTTAAATAACAAGACCCAGTGTTGGTCCTTACAGCTTACACAGTTCAATCAGCGTAATCAGGGTTCAGAGATATTGGCACCTACTGTATTTTCTGGCGTATAAGACCCCCAACTTTTCCAGTTAAAATACAGAGTTTGGGATATACCTGCCCTATAAGATGATACCTGGCGTGTAAGACGACCCCCGACTTTTGAGAAGATTTTTCTGTGTTAAAACGTCGTCTTATACACCGGAAAATACAGTACTCCGATTCGTAAAGGAAATCTGGTGAGGAAGCCACAGTCCTCCTGCTGCACCTTCCTTTGTTGCCTCCGTGCCTAACTGAAGACGCTGCTGATGTCAGTGACGAGCGTGCGCATAGGGCCCTCATGTTTTCCATCCGAGTTCACAGGCCCCTGAGTTCTGTCCATGGCCCGCTGGGTCTCCAGGGCCCGCAGGTTCAGAGCCCCCTGGCCCTGCGTGACGGGTGGAGGTGGGGTCAGGGGCCCCGATGCCGGTGGAGACTCCAGGCAGGTGAGCAGCTGCCTCCCATCCCCCTTTGCCCCCGCAGATGCCCCAGGACAGTACGGAGCCTATTTCGAGGAGGGTGGCTTCCTGGCCCTCCCCAGCTACGTCTTCCCCAGGAGGTGAGAGCCTGTGAGCCCGGGGAGGCGGGTGGGGACCTGGGACTTGTGCCCACTCACCCACCTACCTCCCTCTCCTCCCCCACAGCCTGCCCAGGGTGCCCGAGACCATCCAGCTGGAAGTGCGGACCAGCACGGCCAGCGGCCTGCTGCTCTGGCAGGGCATGGTGAGTGTGGGGCCCGGCAGGCGGTGGCAGGGGAAAAGGCAGAGGCCACCCCGTCGGGGGCCTCCGCTCTCCGGGCTGGGACCCAGACACCCCGTGCTTCTTCCCTGGCAGGAGGCGGGGGATGCCAGCCACGGGAAGGACTTCATCAGCCTCGGGCTTCAGGATGGGCACCTGGTCTTCAGGTGGGTCCTCTCCCTTCCCTGGCTGTCCCCCCTGTTTCCTCCCACCCCCCACCCCCTGGAGCTTCCCGTCTGCTCAGCCCATGGCTCTTCCCACAAGGAGCTTCAGCTCCCAGCGTCCCACCCCCCCTCCCATACCCCCTCCCGTCCTGCCACCTCACCCTCCCCGGCCTGTGTGACCGCAGCTACCAGCTGGGCAGCGGGGAAGCCCGCCTTGTCTCCGAGGACCCCATCAACGACGGCGAGTGGCATCGGGTGACGGCCCTGCGGTAAGGGAGCCACCGGACACCGGGGAGGGGGCCCTCCACACTCGGGGAGGCAGGCGGTGGGCTCTGGGGAGACAGCTTGGAGCACAGACTTCGGGGCAGGACAGAACTCCATTGGGGGGAGGCAGAGGGGAGGCACCTGTGGGTGGATGGAACCTGGGTGGGTGCTAGGGAGCTGGGGGTGCAGATCTCTTATCTGGGGGAGGAGGAGGAAGGACTCCAGATGCAGCCACCTCGAGTGTGTGGAAATGGGAGGGGCTCTTAGGGTCAGGAAGCACAGAGGCTGGTGGCGAAGGGTCTGACCCAGTCCCGCCCCCACAGGGAGGGCCGGAGGGGCTCCATCCAGGTGGACGGTGAGGAGCTGGTCAGCGGCCAGTCCCCAGGCCCGAACGTGGCCGTCAACACCAAGAGCAGCATCTATGTGGGTGAGTCCCGGGCGGGGGCCTGGGTGCCGGAAGGGCTCCTGCGGAGTCCAGCATATGCCGCCCTCTCCTCCGGGGCCCCTGGAGCTGACGGGTCCTGTCCTCTCCCCCCCTCCCCCCCACAGGCGGAGCCCCGGACGTGGCCACCCTGACCGGGGGCAGGTTCTCCTCGGGCGTCCTGGGCTGTCTCCGGAACCTGGTGCTGCACGCGGCGGGCCCGGGCGCCCCTCCCCCACAGCCCCTGGACCTGCAGCACAGCGCCCAGGACGGCGCCCGCACGCGGCCCTGCCCCTCCTAGGCCGCCGCCTGCCCCCCCCGGACTCCTGGGCGGCGCCCCAGCCCCACGTCGTCAAGTCTATTATTATTAATATTATTATGATGAATATTTTGTAAGGAACGGAGGCGAGGCCGCGCTTTGCTGCTACCGCCCTGGGCTGGACTGGAGGGGGCGCATGCCACCCCCCACTCAAACACACCCGGGCAAAGCCGCGGGCTGGATGGGAGCAGGGGCCTCCGAGGGCCAGGCGTGGTGGCTGAGCGGCCTCGGACGTGCTCGCCTGGCAGAGCCCCATGGCAGAGCCGGGCCACCCGTGTCTGCAGCCCCTGCCGCTGCGAGAGCCAACCACGGCGGACAGCGGGTCCTCACCAGCCACCGGGAGCAGAGGGCGTCGCAGCGGCTTTTGCCACCCTCCTCTGGGTAGCAACAGCTCTTTCGTGCCAACTGTGGAGCAAAAGGCAGCTCACCCCTGGTCAGGCAGCCCGCACCCCGTTAGACCACGTCCCAGCCCACCCCACCTTCACCTCTGCCTGACCAGCGGGTCTGCATCCCCCCACCCAACACCTACTCCAGGGCCCCCGC
>PVJN01029105.1:0-25493 GCA_004026805.1 Lasiurus borealis | reverse complement strand
CCCTCCCTCCTCGCTAGTATCGAGAACCCAATCTTTTGGCGCCATATTAATGACGTACTATATTATTTCCACTAGGCAGCGACCTTCGGCATTAAATTACTCCCGAGAACTCCCGAGCAAAGCAACAAAACCATCAAATATGGCTGAGCCTCTCGGCTCGTCCTGCAGCCGCCGCTGCCGCCGCCGCCGCCGCCGCCGCGGGATCAGGACGCGCACACGTACCCACCCGCGGACACACGCGCGGACACCCGCGCGGCGCGCCCCTCGCCCCTCGCGGCCCGCGCGCGTACCTGCTGCGGAAGGGTTCGGCCGCCGAGGCGCTGGGCTCCGCGCCGCATGAGTTCGGGCCGCGGCGGGAGGGCGGGCGGGCGGGGAGCCGGGCGGGCCCCTGCGTTCGCCGGCGCGCACACACACACACACACCCGGCGCTCGCGCGGGGAGGCACTCTCGGACGGGCGTTTGGCTGGTTATGGAGGAAGGACTGTGTGAATCCAACTCATTTCTGGGTCACTGCTGCCACAGGGGGGAGCACTTTAATCCCTTGCCAAAAACGAGAGGGGTGGGGACGGGCGGGCGGGCGGAGGGAGCGCGGGGAGCCCGCGGCGCGGGGGGCGCTCCGAGTCCCCCGGTTAACTCTTCGCGGTCCTGCGGCAGCGCAGCGCGCTCGGCCCGCGTCCCCCCGCGGGGGCGGGCGCGGCTCGGCGGGGAGAGCCTCTTCCATCGTCTCCCCGGTGAGCCTAGAAAGTCGTGGGGTGTTCTACCCAGCAGGGAAGGGGGTTTTTACGTTGTTATCCCCCTCCTAACTGTCCCAGTCCCAACTCTGGGCCGACATCGCAGAATCTAGATAGACATGGATTCTTTCACATTAGTTTAAAAAGTGTGTGGATAAAAAAAAATGTGGCGGCTATTAAGGTGTAAAATTTGGGTGAAAGGTTTTATTTTTAGCCCGGACGGTAACATAAATAACTCCTTCGTAGTAACAGTTTCGCATTAGAATGACATTTTTAAATACAGAGAACCCAGTGTTGGAGCCGGGACACGTCTTTACCTAAGTTAGTGTCAAGCTGATCAGGGCAAATGAGCACTAATTCATCAGAAGAATTTTCTGTTACACAGTACCACACCGCTGGACATCACCTTCCAAATATGAGAACCGAGCCCAAAGCTCAATCTGGAGCTGCAGACTAATACAAAATTAGTCACCAGAGATTCATGTGGGGGGTAAAAATGGGTGGTTATCCACTTTCCCACTGAATACAGACTTGCTTTTTCATGGGAAGGTTGACATATTCTTTTCATGGACCCCCGTCCTAAAAGAAATAAGGGTGCATGTGGTATTCAGCCTCAAAAGGAAAATGACCTTCGTAGGGATTGAAACTCCCATTCAGTAAATAGGAACAGTGATCACTAATTACAAAATTTAGTATCTAACCCAAAGGCATTGGGTGCATTCTTTGAAAATATCCGGTTTGACCTCACATGATCACACACCAACCCATCCACCCACATGACAAACATAAAAGCTGATGGACGTGGCAAAACTAATTGAGCCTTTTCATTATTTTTTCAGAAAACAAAGTAAGCCAAAGGAAATCTTAAGTATACACATAGACTGTTTCACTAACAAGAGTAAAAGACACCACATCAGCCCAATTCCTGTGCTCACTTAATCCTGTTCAAAGTGATCACGGATGTAATGGACTAGGCTACCTACCATTCTTACTATTGCTAGTACTGCATTGCAGTTACTATTTTCATTGGTTTGCCTCACACAAACTCTACTGTAGAAGTGAAGTACACAGGTTCAGAGCCAGACAAACTGTGCATTGACTGCCTCTACCTGTTATCAGTGTGTATCTGTTGGGTAAATAACAGTACTCTGAGCCTCAAGAGTAATAAAATGAGGTTCACAGCCCCTACCTAAAGGGTTATTAAGAGGAATGAGATAAACCCATAAAAGTGCTCAGTAGAGGCCCTGGCAGTAGGAGGGTATCAATTCCCTCAGCCATCCTTCCAATATCCCTTTCTTGATCTTTTCTTCATGGAATATTGCAACTTCTAAATTCTAATTAGACTTACTTCACTCATTCCCCCTAAAATTTCTAAGTTGCACTCACCACTGGCTATTTTACATGTCTTTTACGAACTGTCTCCATTCCCAAAACTTCAGGCAACAAAATCAAATAAGTGAATAAATGGATAAGAAAATTGAAAAAGTAAAATAGCACCCAAACACCCAACGCAGAAAGATACACTGATCAGGACTGATGGTTCCCAGGAACATTCTTTCAATTATGCCAGTTCTTCCGGATAGTTATGGCTGAGGCAGTGTCATGTGCTATAAATAACTGTGGACCAGAAGACCCTGGACAAATCTCTTTGGGTCTTAGTTTTCCCATTGAGATGATACACAAGATCAAATTTAACTCCTAATTTCTGATTGCTCTTACCTAACTTAAAAAGTGATTATTTAACGAGTAGAAGACAACTTGGAGAAAGGACATGTAAAAAAAATTGTCATTAAATCATTAGCTGCTGACATTTTTAAAATAACAGGTGTCTTTTGCCATCAGACCTCCAAAGAAACTTATTTCTAAAATGAGAAAGGTGGTGACATGGTTTCCCTCCTGGCAGCACAGACAATACATACTAGAATAAGAGGTCTAAGCTGAAAGTTAGGCAAACGAGTTTCTGGTTCCACTCTGTCATCTTGCCTTACCAAATAGCTGAGGATTGCCATTTCCCAATCTCTCAAATGGTTTTGTTAATTCATACTTTATTTTCTGAGATGAAAGGATAGTCAAGAAATAGCTACTAGGTAGTCAGTGTAGTTGAAATATGAAGATTCTAGTCTTTTCTGATCTGATTAGTATTCGTGGTGGTAATTACAATTCTATATGTTCCATGCATTTTGCTGTAGTCATACAAAGTTTACTTATTTTCTTCCAGATAATAGATTTTTACGGAATAAAAATTTGGATACTCATATTTCTGATTGTGAAACCATTCATAATTACACCTATAAATGTTTAATTAATAATTTCCTTTATGTCTACTCTATCGGCAAAGAATTATAAGGTCTTGACAAGAAATTCAGAATTATTCATACTTGAAGTGAAGTAGATTCGCATGCTAGAGTACTATCTCATTTCTTTAGAAAAATGAGCAAGAAATTCTTACTGACAAATACCATTGCCAATCGGTATACATTACACTGCATAGAGTTTTCTATTGCACAAGTGCTCTCCTGGATAAAATGGGTTGTTTTCTAAGAGTTTATTTGTACTTTGTAACTTTGAATTCATGCCCCAAATAAGCCCTGTTATAAAGAGAGCTTAGTTTGTTAAATAATTTTTAAAAGGTAATTTTAATAACTAAATGACAGAAAAGAATGACTTTATTACCTTTTTTGAATGACGTTATTTGGGTGGGAGGGGATCTAATTCAAGGAAGAATATATGGGATACTCTGAACAAGAAGAGTGAAGCTGGGAACAATGTTCAGCCCATGCCTGAACCACATGAGAAGAAACAGGAGGTCACAGGTAGGCGCTTAGGACCAGAGCTCCCTGTCAGACCAGTCCATGAGGTCACGGATCCTGAATAGCCAGGTAGGTGGTTACAACATTCAATTGTAAGAATGATTGGAAGGCCAATAACCAAGATACCTTTTTGTTGATGTCAGTACCAACTAAACTGTTTCTGTCTTGAGGTTCTTTCTTCTCTTTTTTTCTTTCCTTCTTCTTTAGTTTGCTTTGGATTGTTTACATTTTGTTGGTTTTCATACTTTTAGCACAAGTTAAAATACCAAAGACAAGTCTGACAAGGGGGACAAGAGAGAAGATAAATTATATCCACTGGATGGAAGTGTCCAAGACATTTGACATTTGAGGAGGCTTAAAATAGGAAAAGATTTTCCCTAATATTAAGAAGAAAACATGATAATGGAGAGAAATTTGAAAATTTAGAAAAGTGAAAGAAGGAAATAAAACTCACCTATTATAAATATTGCCACACATAGAAAGGGAGTAGAATGATAATTCTCAGGGGGAAAGAGGTGTGTGGGGGGGGTGCAGGGAGAGACTGAACAAAAATCATACACCTATCGATGAGGACAGTGGTGAGAGGTAAGAGCAGAGGGTGGGGTGGAAGCCGGGTGGAGGGGAGGTATGGGGGGAAAAAGAGGAACAATTGTAATAATCTGAACAATAAAGATTTATTTTTAAAAAATAAAAAATCTTTTAAGCTAAAAAATATATATATTGCCACATATGTTCAGTCTTTTCCTAGGCATTTTTAATAAAATTGCAATAATGTCACACTTTCCAATTTACAATCTTCCTTTTCACTTACCTCTTTCATTATTTTCATTTCAGCCCTGTACTTTGTTAAGTAAACATTATTTATTTCTTTTTTAACTTTCAGGTCTTTGCCTGCATACCACTACCGGCCACTTCAACCCCACACTCTCATACTTGCTCGCTAGACCTTGTCAACCATTGGAAAGTGCTGCCATTTTTCATATCAGATGGAAGCCTCTCACTTTACTCTCTCTGAGACTTCCAAAGCTTATGGTTCTCCCCCGACCTTTCCTTTTATCTGAACAGCCACTGCCATCTACCCCTCCAGTCTGCTCCTCTGACTGGAGACAGAGCTGTGTGAACTCAAATGTGATCACCAGTAGCTGCACCTGAGAGCGTGGCAGAGACGCATTATTTCCAGCTCCACCCCAGACCTTCCAAATCAGAAATCCCTGTTTTAACAAGCCCTCCAAGTAATTCTGGCCCACACGCACATTTGAGAGACACTCACGTAGATCTTACTTCCATCCTCCACAAGGGCGCAGAGTCTGGCACCAGACAAGGTGGCAAGTCCCTGGCGCACCTATCCTCTGCCCACAGGCCAGTTGAAATATAAACAAGTTTTACAGTAAACCACAGGGTTTTGAGGAAGTGACAATGTGGACCCTAAACTTGTGTGTGTGCGGTGGGAGGAGGGTGGTCAGAAAAGACGTCTCAGAATAAATGACCTTACCCTGAACCCTGAAGGATTATAGGGATTTGCCAGGTGAGGAAGGGGGTGGGAGACCAAGAGTTGGTTTTTGTTTTTTTACAAAAATTCTGGCTTCTGTGTGGAGAATGGATGGGTTGGGAGACACGGGTAGGGAAGCTAGATAGGAGGCTTCTACAGTGACCAGGTGACACAGGGGCTTAGATGCAGTCACTGAGGAAGAGCGGAGACAGCAGGCACACCAGCCTGTGATGGAGGCACAGCTAACAGCCCAGCCGTCCAGAGGTCTCCAGCTTGCTCAGTTCAACACGGGCTTGGAAGGAGAGGTTGGCGGGGGTGGGTATGAGAGCTCCTCCCTGCCCTGCCAGCCGGTCAGGGATGTCTGTGGGACACCCATTAAGTGGAGGCCATGGTGCTGGGCAGTGATGGAATAATCAGTCTGCCTGACCCCACCTTGCTGGAGCCTGCCCAGTTCCCATCACAGGTCAGTTAGTGACGTCTGCTGAGTCCTGCACATAGCGATGCTAATCGCTAAAGGAATCCAACTGGTAGCCTCAGAATGACTGAAACAGCCCCCCTGGCTGGGAACTGCCTCCCCCGGGAGATAAGGAAGGTATGTGCAAAAATGATGACTGTTCACCAGAAGACTTACGGGAAATTGGGACCGGGCAACTGGAGTTTGTTGACCAAAAGCAAAGAAGTCTCGCCACCAGCCTTGGGCCCCTTCTGAGACCCAGATGCCCGTGGTCATAAGCCACCTCCTGACCTCATCCCTCCCGTCTCCCTTCCTCCTGGCATGAAGAAGCCTGAATTCTGTGTCTTCTGAAGATGCTTCTTTAGGACGCTAGCCTGCCTTCTGAATAAAGTCGCTTTCCTTACCCCAACTCCTTGTCATTGACTTACTGGCTGTGTGTGGTGAGCAGTAGGAGATCTCACAGATGAAACCGGGAGGAAGGCTCCCAACCCGGTGGACACCTGCAGAGCGGAGGCTCAGGCCTGGACGCAGGCGGCAGTCAGAGAGGGGGCTGGGCCTCTGCAGGTCCTTCGGGGCCCTGGTCTCCCAGCCGCGATCCACCCCAGACTCCTCCCTCACTTCCCAGGGTTGCTACCCCAGCGCCTCTGGATCCCTCCCCCAGAAAGCTCCATTTTTCCTCTTCCCTTCCGAAACCCCTTAATGGCCCATTATAAGCTGAGGACCAATCATTAGCAAATGAAAAACTATTCTCTGAGGATGAGGGGGTGGGTGCTGGAGGATGTGGGGGGGAAAGGAAGCTGGATGGAGATGCCCCCCATGGTTTCGTTCCAGTGCTAATGAAGCAAAGAAAAGGAGGGAACGCAAGCAGTTTCTGTTAGAATTGTTTGAGAGTTCACTTCCCCCCCCTGTTCCGAAGCACATTTAGTTGTAGACAAGACTCGATGGCTTGAATGTCAGAAGTGAGGAAGACGTTGGAATGAAAGGGGACCCCTAACAGCTGGTGATTGCCAGAGGGAAGGGGGAGGGGAAATAGAAGAAGGTAAAGGGGGGATAAATGGTGGTGGAAGGAGACTTGGCTTGGGATGCTGAACACACAATACAAGATCTAGATGCTATGTTGTGGAATTGTATACCTGAAACCTGAATAATTTTAACCATTGTCACCAAAATAAACTCAATAAAAAAGAAATTAAGAGAAAAAATGGTTTAGAGAACTGAGTGGCATTCATTGAGCTCTGAGCTCTGGGGTGCAGGAGTGAAAAAGACAAGGAAAGACCTGCCCTCCTGGAGCTTATATTCATTTTCAGCGTAAAAGAAATGAAAGAGTGGGGACATTGCTGAGTTCCATTTGAGGAGACACCCAATTGAAAATGCCTAAAGGGCAGAAGGGAAAGGGGGCTACAGCTTTGAGATTAGCTGAAGCCATGGGAGTGAGTGGAGGAGATCACTCAGAAGTGTCTACAGAGTTCGAAGTGGAGCCTGCCTGAGCTGGAAATGAAGGGGTCGTGTTAAAAGGATGGGCAGAGGAAGCTGCAAAGCTTCCATGGTGTCATTGAGGACCGTCCAGATTAGTTGAAATATTTTAGCCTTCTTCAGGATTTCTAAAACACAGGCTTATCGGGTCCATGGTGTTCTCAGCCTCAGCCACCTCCGGGATGTCCTGAAATCACCCTTTTCCCAGTCAGTAATCTCCCACTGTGCTCAGGATCTTCCTCTGAGCTTCCTCTTGGTCCTCAGCCTGCCATCCTTCCTCTTCCGCAGCACCTTCGGTAGAACTCCCGACTCCTACGTCATAGGAGTGACAGAGGCCATTGCACAGGCCCAGCTTTGACCTCCTACATTCCCCCTTCTTTCCTATCACACAGGCTGGAGATGATCTTCCATGGGCTGAGAATGCCCTGAGACCGACTCCCTTTCACTGGCCTCTAACTCAAGACTAGCTCTTCTTGCCCGGGCTGGTTTTGCTCACACTGATGAGTGCCAGGTTCCATTCTGGTCCAGGGCGCATGCCTGGGTTGTGGGCTCAGTCCCCAGTGAGGGTGCATAAGGGAGGCAGCCCATTAGTGATTCTCTCTCTTCATTGATGCTTCTATTTCTCTCGCTCTCCCCCTTTCTCTCTGAAATTAATAAGAATATTTTTTTAAAAAAAAAGATTAACTCTTCATTCAGGTGAGTACCTCCTCCTTCTCTGGCTACTGAGTCCTTCCCAAACATTTAAATGTACTTACGTCTCCCACTGAAAAGAAACCCTCTTAAAGTTCTCTTCTTCTTCCTTCCTCTTTGCAGGCACACCTGTTGAAAGAATGGTCTGCACTCATTCTTGGGCCACTGCATTCTGAATTATGCTCCCAATCACTCCAGAGGAATTGCTCTTGCCAAGATCACCACGAACATTCTTGGTACTAAATCCTGTGTCGATTTGTCACCTTTGTTGTCCTTAACATCCCATGGGCATGTGACATGATTGTCCACACATGCCCTGCTCTCACCTGGCATCCATACACCAACAGACTCTGTATTTTCTCCTACCTGCCTGCCTTTTCTTACCCTCTTGCAGGTTTCTCTTTCACTTTGGCTAAAGCAAAGCCTCAAACAAATTGTTTTTGAGTACCTGAGAAGAAGCATTTTGGGGGAAAAAAATCAACTGAAGGAGTAATTCTGGTTGAGGCACTTTATAATAATAATAATAATAATAAAGAATGGTTCACCAACCATGTTTAGAATGGAACTTTAAAAAAGAACATCTGGTTAAAGATTATTAGGCTAGTCAATCAGCTGGATGGGTAACCCTAGCTTCCCAGAAGGAGTTCTCAGTCTTATTAAAGTCTGTCAGAAAACTGTTCACGCACTTTATCAGGAATGCTAATTGCTTCCCAGAAGGAGTTGTAAATTACATCACACACCAAATTTCTGTCCCAGACCAGGTTTGAGTCCATTTTCTTTCTTACTTTCAGTCTCCAAAAGATTGGTTTTCCTTAGGGTCCTGTCCTCAGCCTTCTTTTTGCTTTCTACATACATCTTTTGGTGATCTCATCTACCCTCATTATTGCCATCTTCCCCCACAACATGCCTGTCTCTATGGCCATAAACTTGAATAAACCTTTAAACTTGAATCTACCCAACAGCTTCCTAAACACCCCATTGGATTTCCCACAGGAAGCTCAAACTAGTGTGTTCCAAACGGAGTTCAATTTCCCTCCCACTTTGTGCCTCCTCAGTTAGTGGTACCATCCAGCACAATTGCCAAACCAGGAGCCAAAACACTGTCCTTGACATTTATTTTACCTTGACATCTCCTCTACCACCATCACCAGTCCAACCCAATCAATCACCAAGTCACTTCTTCATCAGCTCTTACCTCTCCATCCCTACAGCCCTTATCATCATCACGGTGACCCAAGCTACTGCCTAACAGTTTCCTTGCCACCAGTCCTGTCTCCCTCAAATTCATTCCCTACTCAGTAGTCAGTGCAATCTCTTTAGAGCAAAAATATCACAGTTAAAACCCATTAAATGCCATTTTTTTCCTATTTACTCTTATGGATAGAACGTGTCATCAATATAACCCATAAGGACCTTCATTTTCGAATTCCTACTTTCTTTTTCTAGCTCACCTTCCAACAGCCCCCTTCCATTCCCCTGCCATGTGACTTTTCACATTTCTTTAGTGGTGTGTCCCTTTAGAACCTTTGAAAATGCTTATCCCTAAGCTTGGATCATTCTCCCCTCTCTACACCCTTTCTTTTGGCTCTAAGTCACTTATGTTCTACCAAGTACCTTATCCTACTCCCTAACCCCTACCCTTCTCTAAGCTTCCACAGCGTTCAGTACTACCAATGTTATCACATCTCTCTGTGTTTTCCAAGCTTTTGTACCCCTCACTTGAACTGGTGATTAAAGGACTTTTGTGTCAGATGTGTGCCTAGTACTGAGCCTAACAATTGGTAGAAGTTAATAAATGTTTTGAATGTGATAAATGAATGACCCTTATATTTGTGTAAACAGTCTCAAAAAAAGATTATTCCTGTCATTTTTATTCTTTGCTAAAAGTAATAAATGTTATGCTTTATTTTATTTTTTAAATATATTTTATTGATTTTTTTTACAGAGAGGAAGGGAGAGGAACATCAATCAGCTGCCTCCTGCACACCTCCTACTGGGGATGTGCCCACAACCAAGTTACATGCCCTTGACTGGAATTGAACCTGGGACCTTTCAGTCTACAGGCCTCTATCCACAAAGCCAAATCAGTTAGGGCTAAATGTTATGTTTTAGAGAAGTCCAAATCAAAATTAAAGTCACCAAAAACACTATTACTTAAAGACAATCACCACTAAAATTTTGGTGTATATTTTTATATGCTTGTATGTGTGTCTCTATATACATACATTAAAAAAGGGGGGGGGGGTCCCTATCTTGTTTGGTTCAGTGAATAGAGCAATTGTCTATGAACTGAAGCATCACTGAGTTCAATTCTAGTCAGGGGCACATGGCCAGGTTGCAGGCTCAATTCCTAGTAGGGCGCCTACAAGAGGCAGCCAATCAGTGATTCTCGTTATTGATGTTTCTATCTCTCTCTCTTCCTCTCTGAAATCAATAAAAATATATTTAAAAATAAAATAGAATAAAAAAGGGAGGTATCATAATTCCCCAGGCCCAGTGGGGTGTACTAGGCAACCAACCGATGTGTCTCTCTCACATCTATGTTTATCTCTTTCCCTCTTTCCCTTTCACTCTCTCTAAAAATCAACGGGGGAAAAAATACCCTCAGGCAAGGATAACTAAAAAAATGGTTAATACTGTAATTCTATTGAAATTAGTAATACTGAAATACTGTAATTCTATTTTGTGACGATTTTTAGATTTAATTTATCCATATAGTTGGGCTTTCCCATTATTACAAAGAGGTCTTTAGTGATTATCATCACAGCTATATGCTCTATGATTTTATTGACAATATAATATTCCACCATATAAGTGGAATTTGCATGAGTCCTAATTTTTTATTGTTTACACTTTGGTTTTTCTAAACCCTTACTTTTACCAATAAAGCTTGAGAAATATTCCTATACATAAAATTTGTTTCAAGTATCTAACCAGTCTTTGGACAGAATCTGAAAAAGTCAAATCACTGGGTTAAAGGGTTTAAGGCTCTGGATTTCATTTTGCCAAATGGCTTTCTACCAAACATGTTATAATTAAGATCCCACTGTCAGTGTCCTGTGGATGTAAGGCATTTTCGCCAGCTGCCCACTAAACTCCATGGAGAGCTAGGACATGCCTTCAAGAAGGCACACACCACATTTCTGAACACATACACCAATACCACAATGACTTGGAGATAGGGAATTCTATCAGATGCTGAAGTAGGCTGAGAAGGTTTCATAAAAGATAGAATAATTAGGATCAGGAGGAGCAAAGAGGAAGAAATGGACACAAGGGAAGGAGACTCTTGAGGTGAGGAAGGTACATGGAGCATCTCTGCCTAGAGGGTGGTCAGGAGGAGCACCAAAAATTACTGAGTATTTTCTTTGTATATGCCAGGAACTGGGCTAAGCATTTTACATGTAATATTTTATTTACTTCTCACAATCCTGAGAAATAGGTATTACAATTATTTTCATTCAGATGTGAGTGATGTGAAAAATTAATGTTCAGGAACTGAATCACTTGCTAAAGATCACGAAGCATTTGAGGGGTGGCACCAGCATTTGAATCAAAAGAATCTGGCTCCAACACTCACTCTTTTAAGTACATCATTCAACTGACTCATCATCACAAAGTCAGAAGCATGAACCTAATTGAGAACCGTATCCAGGACTTGGTATCAGTGATTGAGTCATAGCTGACATTCAGTGGATGCTTGAGAAAGGAAATGAGAACAGAAAGTATTCTACATGCTAGGGCTTGTTTCAGAAAGCTTGTTTCCGACAGAGGTCTAAATAGCTAACTAAAATATGAGACCATGACTTAAACATAAAACTATAAAACTTTTAGAAAAAAGCCTTCATGATTTTTTTCAAAGATGCCAACAAGTTAATCCATAAAAAGAAAACATTGATATATTGTATCTCTCAAAATAAATATTTTAGACCATATATCCAACAAAAAACTGGTATCTAGAATAAATGGAGAACACACAAAGCTCAACAATTTTAAAAATTATAAAAACTCATTTAGAAAATGGGCAAAGAACATGAACACGTTTCCCAAAGAGGATACACTGGTGCTAAATGAGCACATGAAAAACTGTTCAACATCTTTAGCCATCCAGAAAATAATGCAGATTTAAACCACAGCGAGCTAACCCTGAGCTATTATCAGAATGGCTAAAATGAAAAATAGTGGCGACAAAAATGGTAGCAAAGATGGGGAGGAGCCCAATCACATTGGATCGCATCGCTGGAGGGAATGTAAAGTGGTCCAGCCACTCTTGAAAACAGTTTGGCAGTTTCTTATAAAACTAAACACAGCTACCACAAGACCCAGCGATTGCACTCTTGGGCATTTGTGCCAGAGAAATGAAAACTTGTGTTCACATAAAAGCCTGTGGCAGCTTTACTCAAATAGCCAAAAACTGGACAGAACCCAGATGTCTTTCAATGAGTGGATAGTAAACAAACTGTAGTACATCCATATCATGAAATATTACTTAGCAATTAAAAAACAAAAAGAGCCCTGCCGGCTAGCTCAGTTGGTGGGAATGTTGGCCTGATATGCCAAGGTTGTGAGTTGAATCCCCAGTCAGGGCAAATAACACGAATCAGCCAATGAATGCATGAATAAGTAGAACAACAAATTGATGTTTCTCTCTCTCCCCCTTTCTTTATCTCTCAAATCCATCAATCAATAAAAATAAGTAAAGGAAGAAAGAACTATTAATATATACACAAATCTCCAGGAATTTATGCTGAATAATAATTTTTACAAAAGCAATACCAAAAGGTTTTATGCTGTGTCATTCCACTGTGTGACACTCTCAAAATAACAAAATTATCGAAATGGAGACTAGATTAGGGGTTATTAAGGAATAATGAGGGGGGCCAGGGAGAAGGAAAGTGTATGAGACTATAAAAGGGCTACATAAGAGAAGATGGCGGCATAGGTAAACACCCGAATTTGCTGTCTCACACAACCACATCAAAACTACAATTAAAAGAAAAAACGGGTATCATCCAGAACCACAGGAGGGCTGGCTGAGTGGAAGTTTTACAACAAGAAGGAAAGAAAAAAAGCACATCTAGACTTGTAGGAGGTGCAGAGGTACAGAAGAGTGAAGGCACGGAGGCACCCGCGGAAATGGGTTGGCAACTGGGTATCCTGTGGTCTTTTTCAATAGGGAGGGACATACAAACTCCCAAATGCTCTGAATTCCAGTACCAGCGAGACTCTGAGGACCAAGATTCATATGGGGAGAAACTGGACTGTCTAACTTCAGGCAAGAATATGAGGGCAGCTTTCTCTCAGAGGTGGAGGCAGCATTCATTGTTCCTGCCCAGGGCTGTGGGACACAGAGACCCAGGGACCTATCTGGGGCAGGGCCAACAGGAAACCATTGCCATTTGCACCACCCTGAGATTCCCTGAGACCACAACCAACCCAATTTACAATTCTACTCAAGCTGTGTGCAGAAGCATTTGCATATGAATGGCCTGGCCTTTTGCAACCTAACCTAACAAACTGCAGCTGGGTCAAAGAGCCCCAGAACTTCCAAAAGAAGGCCCAGGGCTTCACAGCAACTTGCATTGCTTCATAGCTGTGCCTCATCTGGACACCTGCAAATCCCTAACTAAGAGGAAGAATCTGCAGATCTCTCTGTAGCTCCTACTGAGTGGCCTCAGGCAGTGGTTGACTTTGCATCTTGCTGGAGATCGAAGAGCCAGTGAACCCAGTGGTCAAAGTGAGACCACTCTAAATTATAACTATTCAGATCCATAAGAGACATACTCAGGGGGCAGACTCAGTGAGCACCAAAGCCCCACTGAAGCAAGTCTTGCCCCATAAGGGTGTTTTCAGCATAGCAGTTCTCCCATTGTAGACACAACTGGTCCTCACAGCCAATTGGTCTGAAGGTCAATTCTGCCCAATGATACCAACAACAATCAAGGCTTAACTACAACAATACTGTGCACACAGCCCACAAAGGGATGCACCAAGAGCATCCACTTCAGGTGACTGGGGAGGCTGAGCCACTGCACCCTATAGGACACTTAGTACAAAAAGCCACTCTATCAAAACAGGGAAGAAGCCAAAATGCCGAGACAAAAAAACATATCATAAACAAAAGAAATGGAGGAAAGCAAACAACTGGATATAGAGTTATAAGGTTACTCAAGAATCTTCTAGAAACCTCCAAGAAATTTGGTGAGATCTTTGAGAATATGAAAAAGGATCAATTAGAAATTAAGCATACATTGACTGAAATAAAGAATAATATACAGAGATCCAACAGCTGACTACAGGATGCCAAGAATCAAGCCAAAGATTTGAAATATGAAGAAGCAAAAAACACTCAACTGAAAAGCAAAAAGAAAAAAGAATCCAAAAAATGTGAAGATAGTATAAGGAAGCTTTGGGACAACTTCCAGAGTATCAACAGCCAAATTATGGGGGTGCCAGAAGAAGAGAGAGAGAGCAAGATATTGAAAACCCATTTAAAGAAATAATGACAGAAAACTTCCCCTACCTGGTGAAAGAAATAGACTTATATTCCAGGAAGTACAGAGAATCCCAAACAAGAAGAATCCAAAGAGAACAACACCAAGACACATCATAATTAAAATACCAAGAGCAAAAGACAAAGATAGAATCTTAAAAGCAGGAAGAGAAAAACAGGTAACTACAAAGAAGTACCCATACAACTGTAGCTGATTTCTCAACAGAAACTATGCAAGAAATATTCAAAGTGATGAATAGCAAGAACCTACAAACCAAGATTACTCTACTCAACAAAGTTATCATTTAGAACTGAAGTTCAGATAAAGTGCTTCACAGATAAGAAAAAGCTAAAAGAGTTCATACCACCAAACAAGTATTATATGAAACGCTGAAGGGTATTCTTTAAGAAGAGGAAGAAGAAAAAGGTAAAGATAAAAATTATGAACATCAAAGTGACAACAAATACATATCTATCAACAAGTGAATTTAAAAATTGAGTGAATAAAATAATGACGAACAGAATAAACTGGTGAATATAATAGAATCAGGGGCATAGGAAGGGAGTGGACTAACAATTCTCAGGGGGAATGGGGAGTGGGGGGTGTGGGAAGAGACTAGACAAAAATCAAATACCTATGGACAAGGACAATGGGGCAGTAAGGGCATGGGGTAGGGTGGGAACTGGGTGGAGGGGAGCTATGGGGAGAAAAAAGAGGAACAACTGTAATAATCTGAACAATAAAGACTTATTTAAAAAAAGAAAAAAACGGGTTACATGAGGAATCCTTTTAGTGATGAAATTGTTATGTATTTTGATTATATCAGTGTTGATGACATTTATTTTGTACAAAAAGGCATCATACAATGATACTGTACAATAGTTTTTCAAAATGTTACAATTGGGGGAAACTGGGTAAAGAGTACACAAGTTCTCTCAGTATTCTTTCATGTTTTTCTTTTATTTTTTCTTCAGTATTATGTCTTATAACTGCATGTGAATCAACAACTATCCCAAAATGAAAAGTTCAGTTTAAAAAATATATAGCCAACTAGTAGAGAAAAATAATTTTTAACATTAACATATTCTTAGAAAGTAACCTAATCTAAAAGGTAAAGGGATTTCCCTATGTCAGTGGTTGGCAAACTTATTAGTCAACAGAGCTAAATATCAACAGTACAATGATTGATATTACTTTTGAGAGACGAATTTTTTAAACTTAAACTTCTTCTAACACTACTTCTTCAAAATAGACTCAACCAGGCCATGGTATTTTGTGGAAGAGCCACTCTCAAGGGGCCAAAGAGCCATATGTGGCTTGTGAGCAGCAGTTTGCTGACCACTGCTCTATGTCATTCAGCAGAGCCACATGAATGAGAAATCCCTTTGGCCTTAAGGTTATGCTGATGTACACATTCCTAAGGCTCTTGGTCTGTGCAGGAAGGCACATCTTCTCAGCACTAGCAGAAACAAGAGATAAGCAGGTTTGCAGAGGTAGAAAGAGAAAAGGAACATTGTAAATAGAAAAAAAAGAGTGGTTCTTCCTAGAGCCCTTTATAAATATTCTCTGTCACCTGGTTTTCTGCTTTCTACCCACATGGCCAAAAGAAGTAAACAACGATGCCCTTTCTATGGTAAACACTCACCAGGGCTCTGAGGGCAGGGGAGGAATCTAAATCTTGCCTCACATCAGCCAAATCTTACCTAATCTCTTGGACATAGCTCTCCACTCTAGCACCAAGGTTTCACCCTAGGTGCCCTCCCTCCCCCTGCCCCCCGAACTCATTCCCCTAGCAGCACTGCCACCCAGACAGAGCATCCACACAGACATCTAATACATCACTCCCTGATTCCTAATCCTGGGTCGAGCCCACTAGGCCACTCTGTAACATTCATCATAGCTTTAAAACCATGAGAAGGACATTGTTGGCAAAAATCCAGGCGTAATGAATTCTATGTTCTAGAAACAGAGAAATTGAACTATTTCCATTTGAAAGTAAGAGCTGGCAGGAAATCAACAGAGCCGAATCCTCTGGGAGGGAAAAATAACAAAACCAAACAGGCTGGTTAGTTAACTTGAAGATCTCTAAGGTGGGCAGATTTCTTTAAATAGCACTTTTAGACTTGAGAGACCTAACTGGCATCCAAGGCCAAGTATATGAATAATCTATAATATTAAAAGGGTAATATGCTAATTAGCCTGGACATCATTCCGGATGTCCATCCTGACAAAGCTGGGGCCCAAGGGAAGCCAGCCCAGGTCTGGGTGCCTGCCGGTGGCGGAAGGAGGGAAGCCCGGGTCCCAGGTGCCCGAAAGAAGCCGGTGCCGGCAGCCGAGGGAAGGAAGGCCACTCTTGCACGAATTTTCGTGCATCAGACCTCTACTGTTATATGAAACCTTGCCCAAGGGCTGGAGATCATCATTTCTTTCTCTTCTCTCTCTTCCTCTTTTTTTTTTCCCCCTCACTCTCTCTTCCTATATTTCTCTAGGTCATAGTCATCAATAGCTGATTATCTCATCTGATACCCAAAGAGAAATTTTTTTTTTCCAGTTTCAGTTCCAAAATTTGTAAGGAAAAATTGGTTAGCCTGTTGGATTAGTATTCTACCTATATTCACCAATCGATATTATATAGTCAGAAGATGATTCTTACAAAAACCACGTGCTCATATGGTGCCAAGAAGATGATTTTTATGGAAACCTTATGGACGAAGAGGAACTGGGAGGGGGACATAAAAAGGAACCATTTCATGCCCATGGAACATTAGTGTCCTCATGCTTTCTTTTTTATGGAAATCCCTTTTTCTCTTATTGTCTATCCCTGCCTGTTAAAATCACCATGTCTTTCAAAGTTTAGCTAAGATGTCACCTTTTCCACAAAATATGTCAATTTCTGCCATTAAACCATGAATTCTCAAGAGCAGACACCATGTATTTTTTCCTTCCTATGCCCTGTTCCCCTAAACAGGCCTCAGAATTTGTGGCTGCTCCTTGAAAGCCTCCCTGAATCTGTCCATTCAGAATCACCCACCCCCTTCCAGGATCTGGAGGGACCTTCCTTCATTGTAGTTGCCATCTCTGGCTTCTATTGAAGATATCTGTAAACACATTTTGCTCCCTTTCCAGGGTGTTGAATCCTTGTAGACAGAGTACTTGTCACATAATAGACAGTACTATTATTGTTAAGTAAAATTCCCCATCCCTATCCTCCCAAAAATCAATTAGCAATATGTAAAATTCGGGGGTTAGGCATGGCAGCACTGAGCCACTCACCACCCTGGATCAAAGAGCAGCCCCTTCCTCTGCACATTGGGAATTTTGAGGCTCGCATTCCATACCTTTATACCATCCAAGGGAAAGAGCATGAACTAGAAGCTAAACACACAAAAAGACAATTATGAGGAAACTTTAGAGCACTCCTGCCCACAATTCAACTGGGTAGGGGGTTCAAGCTCAAGGTAAGTTATGGTAAATTTAAATCTTCAATATTAATACCAAAAATGCAATTTGAGACTGCTACTTCAAACAACCATGTTTAGCTGTATTTTTCTTTCTTTTTTTATTATTTATTTATTTGTTTATTTTTAGTTATTATTAATTTCAGAGAGGAATGGAAAGGGAGAGAGATAAATAGAAACATCAATGATGAGAGATAATCAGTTGTCTCACAAGCCTTCAGTCCACAAGCCAATGCTCTATCCACTGAGCCAAACCAGCCAGGGCAGCTGTATTTTTCTTTCATATCCACAAGGCATATTACTACAATGTGGTGCATTTGCAACTTTTATGCTCAGGGACCTCTGCAGGATTTTACTGTACTTTGTTTTACAGCCACACAGAGTCCAGGTCAGCCAGCAGTCCCTTGCACAATCAAAGAGCAAGTTAATAAAGAAAGGCCATTATTCCATGTGCTCAGCTTCTTTGCACAGAGCAAGAATCATGCTGTGAGTTGGTATTGAGGCCAGAGCAGCACTTATTACATGCACAGAGCACAGTGAGGAAGGGGGATGGTGTGGAGACAGACAATCCAGGCCGAGCCAGGGCTCCCTGCTTCCCTTTCCCCACCCTTTGGCCCTGACAAGGAGGAGCTCATCCCCATGAACCAGCTTAGGCATCAGGCAGGAGCAAGGGTCAGGCTCAAGCTTATTTGGTCATCGTCTGGCCCATCAGCCAAAAATCTCTCTTTCTCCTTCCCCACCTACCGTCCAAAAAATTTACTTACTCCAGAGTGACTTTCATGCACAGAAAAATTGTTCAGAAGTTACTTTGATTTTGAAATTAATATTTGACTTTACAAAATGAAAACTCAAGGAGATTTTCCTATAAGCTTGTAAATTCAACTTATAATTTCGTAGATATACAGCTAGCTTTCAAAAATCACTTCTAAGGGGACTTTTGATTAATGTTTGGTCACATTTGCAAATTTACTTAATTGACCTACTTTAAATATTTGAACTGCATTTGTATATGTAATATATTTGATTTTTTAAACGTACTTCAGTTGTCTGACAAAAAAGAAATTCTTTCCAAGTACTTTAGTAATTCATATATATCCAATAAATTAATCTTATTGATATGTTAATTTTAGGTTCTTTTAAACATCTAATATTACATTTACATTTTACAAGATTTCTACTTAAAATCACAAGTGTAAATCAATTACTTACATTAAATTTACATTACAATTACATTTTAAATAGTACTACACAGAGAAACCGAGATGGCAGCATAGGTGAACTCCTAAACTGCTGCCTTGCACTACAATTTCAAAACTACAGCTAAAAGACAGAACGAACATCATCCAGAACCACAGGGAAGCTGGCTGAGTGGAAATTCTACAACTAGAAGGAAAGAGAGGGGCTCATGGAGATGTAGAGGAGCTGCAAAACGCTGAGGTACAGAGACGCGTGCTTAGAGAGGACGGGCGGTGGGGTGTCTGGCTGGTTTCCTCTAGCAGGAGGGAGATAGGAACTCCCAACTGCATGGAATCCCAGTTCTCACTACACTGAACCCCAGTTCCGGGTGAGACTCATATGCGGGGAGGCTGGACTGTTGTGAAAGGGAGGACTGCACAGGAACTTAGAGGAGTGGCAAAAAGGCAGAGGTCTGGAGGTGTGTGCACCAGTGCACACACAGAGGGCTGACTGCTGATTGTGCCACTGGCTTTCTCTAGCAGGAAGAAGACAGAACCTCCCAACTGTGCTGAAATCCACTTCCGACTGCACTGAACCCCAGTTTTGGGTGAGACCCTGGGGACCCAGACTCATATGGGTCCTCAGAGTGCACAAAAACTCAGGGGAACAAGAAATGCAGAGGTCTGGAGGTGCGTGAATGCGAGTGTGCACAGAGAGGGCTGCAATGATTACGGAGGGACACTGACACCCAGGGGCTGAGTAGGGCAGGGCTGATGGATGGGAAGCCAAGGCTGTTTGCTCAGCCCTGAGACTCCACCCCATCCAGTCTAAACAAAGAGGCTTTTGCAATTGTGCAAGTCTGTATCAAAAGGCTGACTCTAGCATAGAAGTCCTCCTAGCATAGACACAACTGATACTCACAACCAATTGGCTTTGAGGTCAATTTCCCCCAATGATACCATCAAAAATCAAGACTTAACGACAACAAGACTGTTCACACAGTCCACAAAGTGGGGCACGAAGAGAGTCCACCTCAGGTAACTGGGGAGGTGGAGCTACTGGGCCATATAGGATACCTAGCACACAAAGCTACTCTACCAACTCAGGAAGCAGCAAAAATGTGGAGACAAAGGAACAGATCACAAAGGAAAGAAATGGAGGAAAACAAATGAGTGGTTATAGAGTTCAAAACCACGGTTATAAGGTTTTTTAAGAATTTCCTAGAAAAGATGGATAGAGGGAGAATCCAAGATGGTGGCATAGGTAAACACCTACACTGCTGCCTCGCACAACAATTTCAAAACTACAACTAAAAGACAGAACAGACATCATCCAGAACCACAGGAAAGCTGGCCGAGTATAAGTTCTACAGCTAGAAGGAAAGAGAGGGGCTCACAGAAACCCAGAGGAGCTGAAAAAGCTGAGGTACGGAGGCGAGCGCACTGAGAGAGCACGTGCCTGAGTACCTTGCTGGCTTTCTCTGGCAGGAGGGAAACGGAGACTCCCAACAGCATTGAACCCCTTATCCTACGACACTAAACCCCAGATCCAGCCGAAACTCATATGGGGGGAGTTTGGACTGTGAAAAGGGAGAGGTGCACCGAAATTTAGGGGAGTTGCAAAAGATCGGAGGTCTGGTCACACACATGTATGGCGCTGCACGGAGGACAGATTGCTGATTGTGCCGCTGGCTTTCACAAATGGGCAGGAGACAGACCCTACCAACTGTACCACTTCTGAGTCCACTAAGCCCCTGTTTCAGGCGAAACCCTGGAGACCTAGACTCCTGTGGTCCTGGTGCGCAGGGGAGCTGGAAAGGCAGGGGTCTAGAGGCACTGCGGGCGTTCGCGCACAAGGACCGCTCCAGCGATTATTCAGTCACGTGAGACTCGGGGGCTGTGGAGGGTGGGGCCGACTGGAAGGCAAAGCGGTCCCTTAAGCCCTGAGACTCCACCTATCACAACCTCAACAGAGGCTTCTGTGGTTTTGCAAGTACAGAAGTTTCACTGACATAGTGAAAATGCCGAGACAAAGGAAGGTATCACAAACAAAAGAAATGGAGGGAAAAAAAAAAAAACGACTGGATATAGAGTTCAAAACCACGCTTATAATGTTTTTCAAGAATATGCTAGAAAAGATGGACAAATTTAGCGAGAGCCAAGAGGAGACACAAAAAAGCCAACTAGAGATGCAAAACAGCCAACTAGAGATGGTAAAGGTCCAACTAAAGATGATAAAGGACCAAATAGAAATTAACATACACTGACTGAAATAAAAAATATTATACAGAATCCTAACAGCAGACTAGAGAAAGGCAAGAGTCAAGTCAAAAATTTGGAATATAAAGAAGCAGAAAACACTCAACTGGAAAAGCAAGAAGAGAAAAGAATCCAAAAATGTGAACGTAATATAAGGAGACTCTGGGACAGCTTCAAGCGTAACAACATCAGAATTGTGGGGGTGCCAGAAGAAGAGAAAGAGCAAGATACTGAAAACCTATTTAAAGAAATAATGACTGAAAACTTCCCACATTTGGTGAAAGAAATAGACTTACAAGTCCAGGAAGCACACAGAACCCCATATAAAAGGAATCCAAAGAGGACCACACCAAGACACATCATAATTAAAATACCAAGAGCAAAAGACAAAGAGAGAATATTAAAAGCAGCAAGAGAAAAACAGTTTATTACCTACAAGGGAGCACTCATACGACTGTCAGCTGATTTCTCAACAGAAACAATGCAGGCCAGACGGGAGAGGCAAGAAATATTCAACGTGATGAATAGCAAGAACCTACAACCAAGAATAATCTATCCAGCAAAGCTAACATTCAGAATTGAAGGGCATTTGTTAACTGCTCATCTCCATTCCCATCAGCCAGGACATTGCAAATAGCCTCCTGACTATAACCCCTGAAGACTCTAAACATTCACATACAGGTCTACATGTGACATATTTGATTTCTTTTGGGTAAACACTTAGAAGTGAGCTTGCTGAGTTATATTATAAGTACCTGTTTAATTTTATAAGAAACTGCCAAACTGTTTTCTATTTTGCATTCCCACCATTAATCCATGAGAGTTCCAGTGGTTCCACATCCTCTTCAGCACTTGGGTATTGGGTTTTGCTTTTAAAGCTAATCTTGTGGTGTGTGGCAGTCTTCTTTTTGTTTTGATTTTTAATCTAGACAAACTTCACATACCTTGAAATGTAGAGATCCTAGGTGTATAATTCAATAAGTTTTAGTAAACGTGTGCACCCGTGTAATCAAGATGTAGAACATGTTTGTTACTCTAATAAATTCCCTAGGAACCCCCTTCCAGGAAGTTGCTAACGCTAGAGGCAGCCACTTCTAGTGGCTTTAACTATAGATAAGTCTTCCTTTTCCTTAAACCTGTAAAGCAATAGCATAGTATATATATCCTGTGTCTGGCTGGTTTTACTCAACATAATGGTTTTAAGACTTGTCCATGTTATTGTACGAACCAGTAGTTCTTTATTTTTACTGCTGACCAGTTTTATTATATGAACATATCACAATGTGTTTATCCATTCACCTTTTGATAGATGTTTGGGCTGTTTCCAGCAATTCCATTCCTAGGTATTTACCCAGGAGAAATGAAAGCATACGTCCACACAAAGACAATAATAGCCTGCTTCCTTGTCTTGATCCACCACAATCCATAGAGCAACTAGAGAGATCTTTTAAATAAATTATTCCAATCCCATTACTGTTCTGCTTAATACCCTTTAGTGACTTCCCATCCCACTTAGGAGAAAATCAAACTCCCTGAAACCCTGGCTTCCCTGATTCTCACTCAACCCTGGCTGTTCCGTACACAGGAACCCTGTAGGCACCTTTGATGCCTGGGCCCCACCGCAGAACAAGGGAAGCCGACCTTTGGGGAAGGCATCGAATGAGTCTCCCTCCCCAGGAGACTCTAACAGGTCTCAGGTTTGCCAGCCCCTGACCGAAAGCCCTAGATCCTCAACTCTGCCACTTTATCTCCTGCTAGTTTCCCCCTCAGGCACTGCCATCTAGACATACTGTCCTCCTTTCGGCTCTGGGAACACAGCAATTTCATCCCTCCTCAAGGGCTTTGTGCTAGTGTCTGTTCTGCCTGGAATGTTCTTTAGATCTGTGCCCAGTGCTTTCTTGTGATTAAGGTCTCAGCTGAAATGTCACCTGCTCAGAGAGGCTCTTCCTGCTTCCTGCCCTCCCCCTTTCCCAATCTAAAGGAGCCACACACTAGCATGTCCCTTGTTCAAATGCTCTGTAGCACACTTCGAATATTGTCTTGTCTGTGCATTTTTCCATGTTTATTGTTCCCCATCACTCCACCTCCCTAGACTGTAAATCCCTGGAGAACAGGGACCTTGCTGCCTCGCTGGCTTCGGGATCCCTAGCATTTATTATTGTGACTGGCCCAGGGTTATAAAGGTTTAAGAAATATTTGTTGAAAACATGAAATAAGATGCATGTGAAATGTGCCTGTTATCTGAGAGCGTGGGCAAGAACCAGAAGCGTTCTTCTGACTTTCTTTCCCCCAGGAAAAGAGATCATTGATTTATAGGAACTAGGAAGAGACTCTAGCCTGGGGAGGTTAGACCTGGGAACTCCAGCTCAGTAGAGCCACAAAGGCAGAGAGCTGTTTTCAGCTTTTAGTATCTTCTGCCCTGCCCGGTGCTGTGGTATCGCAGATACTCAATGCAAATCCTTTCCCTCGCAGTGAAGGTACTGTGATCTGCTTTAAGGGCTAGAGGGGAGGGTGAGGTACAGTGAGGGAGAGGCATGAGCGGGGATCAGTGGATCTAGAGAAAAGGAGCCAAAAGTTAGGGAGCCGTCACCAACTCAAAGCATCACATTCAGTTTAACCAGTGGCATATCAATACATTGTTTTGTTCTATGTGTCATTTCTCTTCATAAGCACAACAATATGTTAACGCAATATATTTTTTAAAGATTTAAAGAAAGGACAACCAGAGGAGGAAACAAGGGAAAAGTTAGAGACATGGTTGTGCTAGACAGAGTACTGGACATGCTCAGGCCTTTACTTATTTCTCACAACTCTATATGAAATAAAATATACCACAACCAGTATGGCTCGCTTGGTTGAGCATCCACCTATGAACCAGGAGGTCAAGGTTTGATTCCTGGTTTGGGCATATGCCCAGGTTGCGGGCATGTGGGAGGCAACTGATCAATGATTCTCATCATTGATGCTTCTCTCTCCTTTCCTCTCTGAAATCAATAAAATATAATTGTAGCATTTTACTTATAGATAAGGAAACTGAATGGAGCTTAAGAGAAAATTCACTTCTCTTTTAAAGACTTATTATAGCACATAAGTGGTATAATAAGACTGGATAATAAATATACAAGAGGCACTCAGCACATACATAGATGATATTCACAATGGAAGAATATCCATCTGATGTAAGCATGACAGACCATGATGAAAATTGATCATGTCAGGTTGGAACACTGGACTGAAACCAATGGTTAGATACAAAGTGGTGGATAAACTCTAAGTCCTGCAATCAGCTACACAGTGACAGAAAGAAAGAGACCTGCTTTGGTTAGAGTTTATGCAGAAAAAGAAAAATACTTTGTGAATGCTAGTTTAATATAGGGCAATAGTAGATATTAAAAATGTGAACAAGACAACCCTTTACCATTTCATGTTGGTCCTTACCTTATCTGACTTCTTTCTAGGATTTATCATGGAGATATTTTTAAAATTCTCTTCTCTCCTGGATTCTGTTACATCTGATTATCTTTCTGGCTCCAAAGTAGGTCCTCATGGAATGCTAACACTACTAATACAATAGTCCTCATTTACTAAGAGTTCTATGCCAACTACACTACTTAATGTACTACTTAATTCCCCTCTTAATGGCACTAATGAAATGGGCATAATTACTTCCCCCATATTACAGATGAGAAAACCTGAGTGACTTTCTCAAGGTCAGAACTACCAATATTAGCAGCACCCAACTCCAGAATGGCCTTGGAGGACAGTCTTCTCTGCTGTCCCTCCTGCCCAGCTCAGTTGCTTCCAGAACTGCCTTTTCCTTTGCTTCCTTAGGTGTCCATGTTCCTTAGAGTCCCATCCTCAGGTCTCAGCTCATCTTACCTCATTGACTCTCTGGTTAATTACAAGAAGACAAGAGCCTTTGATAAATCCTATCATTTCTTCCCTGACAGCACTGACCTCTCCGCATTCTTCCTTGTGAGTAGATGTCTCTCTAAACTGTAGAGGTGATTGGACCTCACCCCAACCCTGGCCCAAGGGAGAGATTAATGATGTGGTTTAAATCAAACAGGACATCCTGTCTGCCCCCTCTTTCAGTGACTGATTTAAGCACTGGGAGAGAGTCAGCTGAGGGATGTTTGAGAAAAGTTATCTTGACTCTTTAAACAGAAATATGCATGAACAGATCATCTCGCATCTATCACGGGGCTGGTGCCTGCATGTGGTTTCTAAGGCTCCATCTTGGAGTCTTTAATAATTTTCAGGAGTGTAAAAGCTCCTGAGACCCAAATGTTTGAGAACTGCTACCTAGTCCAGGCCAACATCATCCCTCATTAGGGTTATTGAAACAGTTCCCTGAATGATTTTTCTGCTACTAATCCACCCATGGTCAACCTCAATAATCCATACTCTACAATGTTCCCATGATTTAGCATGATCTTCCTACATGCTTGTCAGATCCC
>PVJN01029104.1:0-20998 GCA_004026805.1 Lasiurus borealis | reverse complement strand
CCGTGTCCCGAACTGAACTCCCATTCCCACAAGCCCTGCCTCCTGCAGGCTACCATCTCCAGACGGCCGAGTCCCCTACCCCAGCTCAGTCCTGATCTCCCCTCAATTTGGTTTTCAAACTGCTCTTTGAGCCCTAGCCAGTTTGGCTCTGTGTATAGAACGATGGTCTGCGGACTGTGAAGGGTCCTGAGTTCGATTCCGGCCACATGCCTGGGTTGCAGGCTCGCTCTCCAGTGGGGAGTGTGCAAGAGGCAGCTGATCATTATCTCTCACCAGTGATATTTCTCTCTCTCTCCCTCTCCCTTACTCTCTGAAATCAATTAATAACTGCTTTGATTGCTCATCCCCATGCCAGCCATCCCCCACTGGGTCCAGCCAGATGCTAGCGTTCCACACCTCTTGTACTCTGGGAAGTGGCCATAGGGAGGGCAAACCACTTGTTCTGGGTCACACAATATGGAGGTGACAGAGAGCCCTCAACCTCAACCACGATATCCCTCTTCCTGACCCTGTCCTGTGGCCGCTACCAGTGTGTGAAACGGGGCTGCTGTGAAGCAGGAGTGTTGTAAGTCTAGCTAGCAGACTGAAATAAGTTGCCTGGGTTCGAATTACAGTATTGCCACTTTCTCCCCATAAGACCTCAGCCCAGTCACAGATGTGTGATCTCCTGGTGCAGTCCCCTCCCTGCTGGTACCAACCCCGGTTTCCCAGTGTCAATGGGGAAACTGGAAAAGCTTTACAGAGTAGCATCCAAGCTCCACAACTAAAATGTCCTGATCAGATTCCAAAACTTTTCTAGTTTCATCCCTCCCACTCCACTTCAAAAAATTATCACTCCACAAAATACAATTTTAAAAAACGTTCTAAACCAAGGGGCCAACGAGAAACGTAAGTGTGTGAAACACTTCCAAGGGAGAGTGTGGGTCCCACAAAAAAAGGGGCGCTGCTATTCTATTTGAGACAGTGGTTGCCAGGAGGAGTAACAGGTGGGATGCCAGATCATTTTCCATTTTTCTTTTTTTAGAAGCCAGAAATGTAAATTTTTAAAGCAAACGGTATGATTTATAACAGTAAGCAGTTGATTCAGAAGTTTAAAACATATCACAAACCAAAGAAAAGTCGGGGCCAGATCCAGGCCTCATCTGCCTCTTCCTGTGCACACACTGTTCCTATGCCCAGCCAGACAAGAGCCCCTCTATTGCAGGGCCAAGTGATTCACTCAGGTCTCAGCATGGCACACAGATACGGGCTGAATGAAAACGGTCCCCTACCTCCTTTTCACCCTCTCCAGGCCTTGTACATTCTGTTCCCTTTGACTCAAATGTTCTCTCCCTCCTCCACGAGCAAGTCTCTATCAGTCTTGAGATATTCAGCGTTCTGTGTCAGCTCCACTTTGAAGGTCTCCCTCAGCTCTGAGGCAGAGTCATCACTCCTTCCTCAGACTCCTCCAGCCCCTCCCCTCCACTGGAGTCTCCTGGAGACAGCGTCTAACTCTCACTCTGAGGCCCCAGCATTGCCAGAGCTCAGAATCTGGCACATTGTTGGCCTCAGTGGATGGATGCGCTGAACTGACTTAAGCCCCAGGTTTCTCCCTTCTCCTGGTCCCTTCGGTCCTAAAAAGGTGACAAGTGATAGTACCTTCCCCTCCATTTCAAGAGTAAAGGGAAGCTGCTCTCCTGAGTCAACCACTCAGTGAAAACTAAGAGGACCGTGAAGAAGGTATTTTATTGAGGTGATTAGGAGTGCTGCCCCTAGTCCAGCATTAGTCCCCTCAGTACAGTCTCATGGGTGGAAAGGACCAGGCCTCTGGGCTGCTCTGGGCCACTGTATAGGAGAGGCTGGGCAGTGGGGCAGGGGGACAGGGGCTCCAGTCAAGGGCGGAGGTTCGGGAAAACAAGGGGGATGGTAGCTGAGGCAGGGACTGTGGTGTGCTGACCCCACAGGGCCAGGAAGGAGATGGTGTGGCTACTAGCCAGATGCTTTTCAGCAGGTCAAAGGCTGTTGGGGGGCCCCAGGCCACCGGAGATGTTGAAGGCAATGTGGGTGGCCAAGGACCTTTTGGTGGAGCCAGGCTCACCCTGTGTGGAGCGAGAGTGCTGGAGGTGTGAGGCACAGCAAAGGCGAACTCCTTGGTCCCCTGTCCTCCTCTCCTCCTCTGCCTTCCTTCCCCTGGGGCCTGCTCGGGGCTGTTGATCCTTCCTCTCTCAGAGTCCCCAGGCTTGGTCCCTGGCGTAGAAGAAAGAAGCATGGGGGACAGCTGAGCTAAATGGACAAGGAGAAGGGGAGCCCAGGGGGCAGGAGGGGAGCTCACCTGATAAGGAGGGCTGCCAGTCTCGGAGCACCAGGGTAAAGTCGGGCACACAACCATGGCATACCTGTAAGGTACCCAGGATGGCATCCCTGGCCTCTTGGACTAGATTCCGCCTGGGGAAGGCCTGTGGCAGAACCAGCTGGCTCTGCAGCTCCCCTAGTAGTTGCCCCACGCCGGGGAGCTCTGGGGAACTGGGTGGGCCTGGGCCAGAGTCTCCAGGCACCTGGTTCTCCTTTCCCCTTGACTGCGGGCCTGGTTCTTGGGCCCTGACTGGGCTTGGAGAAGACTTGGTGGGTAATGGGGGGGTATCTGGCTCCAGTGACCCACTGCTCAGCAGCCGTGCCACGTCCAGAGATTTCACCTCATGGTTGAAGAGACCCCGGTGCTCCCGGCTTAGCCGGCCCTGAGTTATGACCACTAGCTTGGGGGCGGTAGGAGCCACATGGTCCGGGAGGTCCATGGGTGGATTCCAACTGGCCATAGGAGGCTCCTGATGAGCCAATGGCCGGCGGCTGCCCATCAAGGCCTCATTACGCTCCCGTCTGGTCTTGCGACGGCGGACCCGACCAGGTTTCTCAGCCCTCTGGAAAGACTGTGGAGCTGGCCCCCGGGGGTCCATAGGGTCCTGGAAAACAAAGATAGGGTGGTCATCGGGGACCTAAAAGTGATCTGCGAGAAGGAGATAGTTTGGGGTGAGGTGGGAGACGATGTGAGAGAGGGAGTGGGCAGAAAGGGGCTGGAAAAGGGTTGGGTGCTCCCTTTGGCAGCGTATATACTAAAAATGGAAAACACTTGTTCTGGGAAGGAGTCCTAGGTAGAGGGTGGAATCAAGGGAATCCTGGTGAATGGGCAGACTTGTCAGACCACACCAGAAGAGTGTCAGGGAATAGGGGCGTGAGGGAACAGCTAAAAGATGGAGGATGGGAAAGGATCACGGGTCCTTGGGAGAATGCAGAAACTGGAGAGAGATGGCCGAACAGGAAAAGCAGAAGAAACAGCGGAAGGAAAGCCGTACAGAGAAAACTTGGAAGCCACAGAAAGGGCGACACGGAGCTGTGGGGAAGGGGGCCTGCGGCTCGGTCACGGGGGTTGGGGAAGTTGGGTGGAGAGGTTGCGGGTGGGGCAGTTGAAGTAGGAAAGGGGGACATGGTTGGTGAGGTAAGGGCAGGGCAGGGCAGGGGAACCTCACCGTCTCTTGACCGGATGAAGCTGGCCTCTTTCCCCCAGCCCACCCTACCCCACCACCACGCCGTGGGGTGCAATGGCCTCTGTTCTCCGAGGTGATCCCAGCTCACTACGCGCCTGGCGCTCTTCCGGCTTCGGGCCTCCTGCGCATGCGCACGCGCCTTCCTTGCCCTTTGACTTTTCGGCGTCTTAGTGGCCTGTGGCTCAGAGGCACGTGCCCGGAGTTCCTGCCCGGAGTTCCGAAGGCCTGTCGGAGCCCCGCCCCCCTCAGCCTTATATCCGGAAACCTCTTTTCCCCTCAGGGGGCCTAAGGAGGTGCTCCCAGCCACCGATTGGCTGTGAAGTTCACTAGGCCCGCCCCCTTCCTGAATCTGATTGGCTTAGAGGGCTATAAGTGTACTTTCAGTCTGGAGCCCTCGAAATCATGTGAGGCACGTGGGCCTAAGGAGGTGCTCCCAGCCACCGATTGGCTGTGAAGCTCACTAGGCCCGCCCCCTTCCTGGATCTGATTGGCTTAGAGGGCTATAAGTGTACTTTCAGTCTGGAGCCCTCGAAATCTTGTGAGGCACATGGGGCCTAAGGGCCAGCCAGCCCCTGGTCGGTCACAGACATCTTCCCTTGACGGTACAGTGTCACCATTCAGAGCTGGTCCCTGGGACTAGATTCAAACGTCCAGACTGACACATTTGAGTTTGTGAACTTGGAGAATTGTGCAACCACTCAAGAGTCTCAGTTTCCTAGTCTATAAAATTGGGTTCTTAATAGTATCTCCTTTATACAGTAGTGTATGAGATGAGCCAACACTAAAATAGCACTTGATGAGTTAATGCCTCGAAGCTTTGTTTCTCACTGAGGTTTGCTTTAGGAACTGCCTCGCTACCTCTCCAACTTTTTTTTTTTTTAATATATACATTTTTTATTGATTTTTTACAGAGAGGAAGGGAGAGGCATAGAGAGTTAGAAACATCAATCAGCTGCCTCCCGCACACCCGCTACTGGAGTACATGCCCTTGACCGGGATCGAACCTTCAGTTCGAAGGCCGATGCTCTATCCACTGAGCCAAACCGGTTAGGGCTCCAACTTACTTACCTACACTTGTCCCATCAGACTTTAAAATCAAACTATGTCCCAATGAGCTGTACTATCTGTGTCATATTGCTTGGCTAACCTTCATGATCTTTCAAATCCTAACTCAGATACTATTCCGTCTAGGACACCTACCCACCATCAGAGTCCTCCTCTGCCTCATCTCCAGAGGTCCCCAGTTTCCTCCCTTAATCACAACCTGATGCTTTCCTCAGCTCTGTGTTTGGATCTGCCTCTCCCACCCCCTGGGACAGGGCCAGGATAAGATCCATTCATTTAATATTCATTCAGCAAGTACTTGTGAGCAGCCACAGTACTTGGTACTATGAGTCAGATCCTGTTCCAGGCAAGAGAACTGAGGCAAAACATAGACCGTAGACTCATCTCTGTATCTCAGTATCAATCTGCCTAGAAGGAATGAACAGATAGGAAGATCCCATTTGGGATTATGGCCAGGAGGTTTAGGGGGTGTGGAACCCCCACAAACAGCCGGTCCCCAACACCTGGAAGATCTGGGGAGACTTGAGATCTGAGATTAAGCTGGGGTGGGGGAAGACAGACCTCAGGTGGCCTTGGCTGTGGATGCGGATGTCAGAGCCCAGACACGCCCAGCTGACGTTATTGGCTGGCAGTAGGTTGAGGGAGGGGAGCAGAGGCCACAGATCTGCAAGATGAGCGGGCGGTGGGAGGTTTGCCAGGCTGGACCTGGGCCTTGCAGCGTCTCTAATTTCCTTTCTCCTTCTGCATTTTCTTCTAACCTCCTTGCAGGCCCTGTGATGTCTGTAATGACACGAAACTTAGTTTTTATGCCACTAAACTGGTGTTTTTGAGTAGGGGAGGCCCATGAGCATATAGGCTCGGTCAAGTCCTGGAGCGGTTTCCATACAAATGAGCTTCTAATTTATTTATTTTTAATGTTTTTATTGACTTAAGAGAGAGGAAGGGAGAGACACACTGATGTGAGAAACATCATTCGGCTGCCTCCTGCACGCCCCCTACTGGGCATGGAGCCTGGAACCCCAGCCAGTGCCCTGACTGGGAATCAAACTGGGACCTTCTGCTACAGAGGACACGCCCAACCACCTGGGCCACGCGGGCCGGCGGCGGGCTAGCTGCCTGGGTGCGCTGCGCCTGTAATGCTTGCCATTTTCCTTTCCGGGCCCCACATCGGTAGAAAATGGGGCGCCTCCTCCTAGCCAGGTGTGTGTGGGCCACCCTTTCCTGAATGGACGCGTCCACGCACTGCCCTCCCCCCACACCGCGTGAAGGGGACGCACTGAGGGAGGGAGGCGGAGGAGGACAGAGAGACGGGGAGAGAACACGATGCAGGGAGGGGAAGAGGGAGAGAGTGCGGGAGAAGAAAGAGAGAGAGAAGGGAGAGAGAGAGAGAGAAGGCAGTCCCTTGCGCACATCTCTCGTCCTACAGCAAATGGTTCCTTCCCGCGAGGCAAAACGCGAGCTCTTCCCCGCCCACTCCCGGCCTTTCAGCACTCCTCCCCCCTCCGGACGCCGCTCGATGGTTTCTCCCTCCTCCCCGCCCCGCCCCCCGCCCCGCCCCGCCCACGGGTGCTGGCTGCTCTCGTCCTCGCAGCCCCAAGCGCTGCAGCATGGTAGCGGCTGCGCTGCCGCCGAGGCCCGGGCGTGGAAGGCGACCGGGCGGAAAGCGCCGGGCGAGCTCACTGCGCGGCCGCCGCGGGGGAGGCGGGCGTTCCCAGTCCACCTCCCCTCCTAAGTGGAGGTTTCCGCCCGGGAGAGGAGGCGGCGCCCGGGACCCGCCTCCGTCCAGCGCGGAGTGCGGGCGTCCGGACCGTCCATTGTTGCCTGCAGGGGTACGAGTGGGTGTGGCGCCTGCCGCCTCCGGGAACGTTTGGGGTCGACCTCGCGCGCTCGCTAACTCGCTCGCTCGTCCTGCAGAAGCTGCGGCGCCAAGATGAGTGGCGAGGAAAACCCAGCGAGCAAGCCCACGTCGGTGCAGGACGTTCAGGGCGATGGACGCTGGATGTCCCTGGTGAGCGGCCCGTCCGCGATAATCAGCAGTCGGGGTGGGGGCCGGGCTCAGGAGTGAGGCTGCCTCGCGCGGCTTTCACTGCCGGGCTGGGAAGCTGAGGGACGTGGGGTGGCGCTATCTGACGGCCCCAGGAGCGAGCGTACCTACCTCCCCCCGTGTTTGTCCCCAAAGCACCATAGGTTCGTGGCTGACAGCAAAGATAAAGAACCCGAAGTCGTCTTCATCGGGGACTCCTTGGTCCAGCTAATGCATCAGTGCGAGGTGAGACCGATCTTCCTCCTCCTGCCCCACCCACCCCGGCCCTCGCCGACTCACCTGGACCAGCCCTCAGGCCAGGCGGAATATGGGGCGCCCAGCACCCAGATTTTCAGTGTAAGGTACAACATAGTACTAAGAAGGAAGTGTGTGTCCTGGCTTTATCAGGCTATTATCGTATACAATGAGACTTAAAATGAGGCTTCCCTGCAAGATTGGCCAAAGTGAGGCTCTTTGTTGTTTGCTTTAATGGATTTCCACAAAGCTGTAGTACTTTCCACAATGTGAAGGTCAACTGCAATAAAGGGGGCTAGGGTTTAGTATCTTCCCACGAAGCAAGGTTGATGGTTTTCCTCAGAGAGGCTTATTGTTTCAACACACAACTCAAGCAGAACGGTTTCCATAAAGCGAGTCTTGCTTCTGTGGGTTCCAAAGACTCTAATAGGTTTGCATAATGTGAGGTGCGACCATACTGGGGTTTGCTCAGGATGCGATGGCTTCCATGGAGAGGCTCTTCCGTAATGACATCTGGTTATTAACATTTGGACCCAGAGAAGTGCACGCTGACAATGCCCCTGTGCCCACACCATTCTTGCCCACAGATCTGGCGGGAGCTTTTCTCTCCTCTGCACGCACTTAACTTCGGCATTGGCGGTGATGGCACACAGCATGTGTTATGGCGGCTGGAGAATGGGGAGCTTGAACACATCCGGCCCAAGGTAAGTAGGGGTTGGGTGGGCAGCTGAAGCCCTCTTAGCCTGCCCCCTCACCACTGCTTCATGCCTCTCTTTCCAGATTGTGGTGGTCTGGGTGGGTACAAACAACCATGGGCACACAGCAGAGCAGGTGGCTGGCGGCATCAAGGCCATCGTACAATTGGTGAATCAGCGGCAGCCCCAGGCCCGGGTTGTGGTGCTGGTGAGAGAGTGGGAAGGCGGGGAAAATGGATGGCAATGTTCTGGGACCCCCTCATGTGTAGCCGTAGTTGCATGGTTGTGGGTAGCTTGGCACAGAGCAACAGCTTTCAAGCAGAATTTCACATTGACACTTGCTACATCTTTCAGAGCAGCTGGGAATAAGGACATGTTCAATGACCAATTAGGCCCATTTGCCCAGAGGAGCACTAGAGATTTTGGTGTGTTAAAACTGAAAATATTTTAATAGCCAGGAGTTGTCAGGCATTCCCAAGGTGAGACATTTTCTCCTCTGAAAGAGGGATTAATACCCCTTGCCATTTTGTCAACATTTTTTCAAGGCTGTTGTTGCTGAATGGGGTCTCAGGCCAGGCATCAGGAACTACCCTTCCAATTCCCGTTTTCCATCCCTTGTGTATTCTGCAGCTGGAGACTTCATAGTGGGGGGTTGGAGAACAGTTTGGCACAGAGGTGCTAGTAGGACCCGGATTTTGACAGGATATCTTCTCACAACTCTTGGTACTCTCCTCAGGGCCTGCTTCCGAGGGGCCAGCACCCTAACCCACTTCGTGAGAAAAACCGGCAGGTGAATGAACTGGTACGGGCTGCATTGGCTGGCCACCCGCGGGCCCATTTCCTGGATGCTGATCCTGGTTTCGTGCACTCAGATGGTACCATCAGCCACCATGACATGTATGATTACCTGCACCTGAGCCGCCTAGGCTATACACCTGTCTGCCGGGCCCTGCATTCCTTGCTTCTGCGCCTGTTGGCCCAAGACCAAGGTCAGGGTTTCCATCTGCCAGAGCCCACACTCTAACATCTGCTTTCCTACAATATTAAATTCTTATTCTTCAGTCTCCCTCCCATTTTGTTTTATGGCCAAAACACATCTGGATACCTCAGCCTCAGGCCTGATCTCTGCAGGGTGTTGTTTCTGCCCAAAGAAGGCATCGTCCATCTAGCAAGGCATTCTGGTTCTTGGAGAGTATGGCAGATTTATACTATCAATAGTGTTCCAGGCAGACACTTAACAATCAGTAACACTAGGTGAAATCAGTTTGCTAACACTACGCTAAAGAATCAGGGTCAAGAAAGAATTCTGGGAACATAGTGGCCTAACAGTCCTCCAATCTTTGCACATGCTGTTCTCCTGGATGGTGCTCTGGGCGCTTCCTGACTCTCCCTCTTCCAGCAGTCATCCCTCGGCACAGGGTATAGGCATCTCTCAGCTGGGCACTATCCACGAATCCAGGAAAGGCTCCTGGCTGCAGTGCTGGCTTACACCACGTGGGGGCAACAGAGGTCACAGAGGACAGCCCAGTATTTGGGAGTCACCTCTGGCTCAGAACTCAGGTCCAGCTGGAACTTGCACTTCTAGGCCTTCCCCAAGCACATGCATAGTAGATGCCTGAGAAAAAGGCAGAGATGTCACAAGTCCCTGAGCACCAGACTTAGAAGGGAGCCACCCAGCCTTCAGTGGTCAGGGACCTTAGGTCATGGGGTCCTTCTGATGTCGGGAAGGAGTCTCCTGGCATTGCTATCCTCATCTCACTGGGGGGAAAAGTATATAGCTCCATGGCCATTTGGCAACAGGACTGGTGCAACCAACATCCCTCCTTTTCAAGTTGGCAGTCACACACGTGTGTTAAACAGCTTTAATTTCGGTCATTGTGGCTTTTCGGCACAGTAAGAAATATTGCACATGATCAACATGTTTTGTTCTGGGGTTGGGGACAAGAGTAGGGGGAATCACCTTCTTAGAAAGTACAACCCAAGTTGGGAGGGCAGAGAGGTGGGGAGAGAACCCTCCCCATGCCTGTGGCAAAGTGCAGGAGCCCCTACCCCCAAACTAACCTGAGTCCAGCCCCTCTGGGGAAAAAAGGGGTACGTGAACCCCTTACTCCACAGGCGCCTCCCTGTGGCCCAAGGCCCTCACTTCTGATTGCAGCCCTCATGAGCCATTTTGCATAAAGTACAAGTGAAACGATCTGAAGGTCACACACTCCAGGTTATTATGTACAGGGGCTCGATGGAGAGAGACTGTGCCCCTGCTTCCCCTCAGCTACCCCCATCATTGGGAAGGAGCTGTGGGGGATGGGGATACACAGAGGGGCAGACCTCATTCCGCCCCAAAATTGAAAAGGACGAAATGGCTTTACTGGGGAGGAAGTAACCATCTTGCCCCCCTCCCCACCGTTCCTGCACCTACATATTGTCCATGTCCTGAGGGGAGGAGGTACTATGGGTCCTGGGATCTTCTCAGGGGTCCCTCACCTGCCTGTGGCAGCTGTGGAGGGACCAGGAGGTGGGGGGGAGGGTTGGGGAGCCCCCTCCCAAGCAGGCTGTCCGGGCCCCGGCTCTGGGGGTGGAGGCAGTGGTGGCGCAGCCTGGGCTGTGCCAGAGTCCGAGCAGGGTGAGGTGGGATCAGGGCCTCCAGCAGGGCTAGGAGTGGGAACAGAGGCAGCAGCAGTGCCAGTTGGGGGCGGTCCAGGAAGGGGGGACTCAGCTCCAGGAGGCTGCTCCGTGGGAGTGGCTGCCTGCATGATTTTCTGGCGCACCTCACGGATCTTCAACTGCAGACAGACCTTGGAGGGGAAGATGTCTGCATAGCGGGCCTGGAAGGCTGCCGTGGCCTGGGCTAAGGACAAAAGGATTGGGGGGATGAGATGAGCAGGCAGATCCCCTCCAAGTGCTCCCCAAGACTCCAAGACATGCTCACCTGATGGGAAGAAGCCATGGTCCTGGAAGAGCTGCATGACCAGGGCCCGGCGCTGGTCCAGGGTGCGCCGCAGGGACGAGTATGGCACTTTCTCATATTCTAGCTCCCCAAGCACATCCTCAGCTTCTGTACCTGGAACAAAGACAGGGAGAATGACCAAGGTCACTGCAGAAGCCTGGCCACCTTCACACCACTGTCTAAGTGTCCACCTAGCCTTCACTGAATTCTTTCACAGCAGCGTTCAAAGAGGGGACATGCCCAAGGTCACATGGCAGTGGACTCTGGAACCCACCCTTAACCTGCTGTCCTTCCTCTCAGTGACACACACTGCACCTCTCCCATTTCTAACCCAGTTCATGAGACCCCACCCCCTTTGCAGGCCCTGGGTCCCTCACAGCTTCACCGGCCATGGCATCAGCACCTGTGCGGTCAAAAGTGAAGATGTCTCCCTCGCACTTAGCACTCTTCGGGGTGTTAGGCTCTGAGCTACAGCTGGAGCGTCTCCTCATCTTGCGCTTGGGTGAGGTGGGGTCCTCGGGAGCGGAATCCAGGTCTGGTCAAAAGAAGCAGGCTCAGGGAAGGTGGCCCCGGGCTGTCTCCCATCAACCCACAAGTCCCCCTTGCCTACCAGTAGAGTTCTTCCTTTTCTTGCGATAGGAGCCCAGGATGGCTCGGGGCGAGGTGGCCAGAGACTGCAGGGTAGGAGAGGGCAATACCTCTTCAGGCCGAAACTCTGGCAGCTCAGCAAAGCGTTCTTCGAAGTCTACTTCTGACAGGACCCTGCTGGAGAGTGGGCAGGGTCACCTCCCCTGCTTGGCTTGTAGCTGCTCACTCTCCCACCTACCCCACAGGCTCCACCAGAGCCCCCAGCCCATGCTCACTTGTCCACAGAGTCAAAGGTCTTCTTCAGAGGCGGGGGCCGCACCTTCACCTTCTTGCTGGTACCAGCTGCCTCCTTACGCTCGGGGTTGTCCCCGGCGGCTCTGCCACTACTGCCCTCACTGCTACTGCTGCTGCTGCTGCTGCTGCTGCTGCTGCTGCTGCTAGCAGGGGCTGGGGCTGGAGTTGGGGCCGGGCTAGAAGGGGTGGGAGGCTCCCCACGACTATCCAGGCCCAGCCCAGGGACGCGCCAGTCTGAAGATGAGCTGGGGAATTTGCTGGCCTGGGGTGGGATTGCCAGAGAGATGAAGGACAGGGGTTCAGACTTGCTGGGGTAAAACCCAGAAACACAGAGACAGGTGCTGATTGCCTGAGACAATCTTGGAGAAAGACCAGGGACAGTCAAGCAGAGGGACAAGGGCATGTCTCAGATATATGGAGGGAAAAGGGGTGGGTCAGGGAGCAGACAGTGGGCCGAGGGACGGAACCCAGTAGTAGCAGGAGCCCCCAGGACTGCTGAACACTCACCATAGTCTCAGGGCCCTTGGTGTTGGTCCGCTCCTCAGCAGGCAGGGATGGTGGGGGGCTACTCCGGGTAGTGGGAGCCCAGGTCTCTGAGGTAGGTGGAGGGACCGGCGTTGTAGGCTGCCCCTCAAGCTCGGACTCAGGGGCAGCAGGCTCACGAGTCAAGCCAGGCTCCAAGGGCTGCCGGGGTGCAGGGCCAGGCCGCCCAGGGGCACCCGCCTCAAAGGAGCCCACAGGAATGCTGGCGATGGCTGCCTTCACTTTCTGGGGGGCCTTGGGGTTGGGCCTCTGGGCCTTGGGAGCCACTAAGCTGTAGGTCATGGAGCCTGCTGATGGGGGAGAAGAGCATGTGCTGAGCTAGGCCTGACGGGAGCCATTCCCTGGATCCAACTCACCCCACCCTGGGTTGGCCCAACACCCACCTGTGGCACTAGGAAAAGGGCTGGTAGGGGCTGGGGTGGCAGTGGCAGTGGCAGTAGGAGGGGCTGATGGGCCCTTGGGCAGAATTGCAGCAGTAGGAGGGGTGGTGCTGGTGGCCACAGTGTAGACCAGGCCTGCAGGGGCCTGGGATGGCTGGGCCAGGGGCGCTGACGAGGTGGGTATGGGGCTGCCAGGGTAAAATGCTGTGATGACGGGCGCTCCAGGGGCTGCACAGGTGGGAGGCAGCTGGGGACTGGGCACAGGTGACATGCCCACCTGGCCAGGAGCCAGCAGCGGGGCCTGGCCTGCAGAAAGGGAAACAGAACAGAGGCAGGGGCCCATGTTAGGCCTGGACTGCCTCAGCTGGACTGCCTCAGAGCCACCATGGATTCCCAGCACTCCCTGCCAGGTTATCCCTCACCTGAAAGCAGGGGCTGTACGAAGGCAGGGCCACTGGGCCCCAGCGAGGTGAAGCCCAGGGCTACAGAGCTCGTGGGCCCATATGAGGTGACTGTTCCAGCCTGGCTGGATGCTGAGCTGGTGACCAGAGGCAGCGTGTGCCCACCTGCTGACTGCACGTAGGTGATTCTGTCACAAGGAGAGGAAAGGGGGGAAAGAGTAAAAACGGGGGAAGAGTCTGGCTGATGTGGCTCAGTAGTTGAGCACCAACTCATGAACCAGGAGGTCAATGATTCGATTCCCAGTCAGGGCACATGCCTGAGTTGCAGGCTCAATCCCCAGTAGTGGGTCGTGCAGGAGGCAGCCAATTGATGTGTCTATCTCTCTATCCCTCTCCCTTCTTTCTTTAAATCAATAAAAACGTACTAAAAAAAAAATAGGGAAAGAGTTAAGTGATCTGGCCCCACCACCCCCTTCCCTGGGATTACCTCCAGATGAAGACTCAACTGCCATTACCTGGTGGAGGAGGGCAGCAGGACCTTCTGAGGCTGGGAAGTGGGACCAGGGATTGTGGCTGGGCTGAGGGGCGGCACCAGGCCGCTAGGTGTGCTCACAGGCACTGGAGTCAACTGGATGATCTGTGAGCAAGAGCACCCACAGGCTACAGTGAGTGGAGGACCCAGCATGGGGACAAGGAAGACCAAAAGCTAGGAGGGTGGTGAGTCTCAGCCAAAACAGGGAACACAAAATTTGAGACTGGAACCAAGGAAAAGAAGACAGCAAGAGGTGGGGGAAGAGATAAAAATAAAAAAATTAAAAACCAACAGAAATTTTTAAAAACAAAAATTTTTTTTAATGTTCTAAAAAAATTTTTCAAAAGAGGTGGGGAACACAGAAAAGGAGTAAGTTGCAGATGCCGAGACCAGAATCAAGATGAACAGAGATACTGGGAAGACAGCATTTCCAGAGAAAGACAAAAAGGGGAAAAGTGAGACTGAAGGAAAGGCAGACAGAAACTCTAGGCTATGGAGACCAAACCCAGCAGGAGAGGAATGAGGAACAGGTGGGGCCACAGCCAGGATGACCTTACCTTGCTAGGTGGCTGGGCACCATTCTGCACAGGTACTGAGAAGGGCGGGCTAACCAGGGGCAGCGGCTGACTGGCTCCTCCACCACGAACTGACATGCTAGGAGTGGCCAGGGGCACTAGTACCTTCCCAGGTAACAGCTGGGCTGAACCACCGGGGGCTGGGGCCTGCACAGGAGAAACCGACTGGGCTGCAAGAGGCAAGAAAGGAGGTTAAAGGGAGCCGAACAGGGCTTCGGCCCCTTTACTTGTACTGCCCAGCCCAGGCCTCACCTTTGGGGGGCGGGACAGAGGGTACAGACTGCAGGATGGGTATGCCAGGAGTGGGCGCAGTGGCAGCCAGGACTTTGCCGTTGGTAGAAGTGCCCGGTGGAAGGGTGAAACGAATGCTGGTGGTTGATGCAGGGCCGCCAGGAGCCACTGCCTTGGTCCCAGGGGCTGGTGCTGGAGCAGGTGCCACTTGAAGCTGCTGGGGCAGTGTGGGCAGGATATACTGCACCTGGGTGATTCCCCCAGCCTTGCCCAGGGCACCTGGCTGCAGAATACCCAGGGGCACTGGCCCATTGGGGCCAGTACCAGCACCTGCTCCTGAGCCCGTAGTGGCCCCACTACCAGGGGTCCCCTGGGCAATAAACTGGACAGCAGGGGGTGCAGGGGCCCCGTAGCCAGGGGTGCCCACCAGCAGGTTGGTGACAGTGGCAGGCGCCTTCCCCACAGCACCTAGTAGGGGCCCAGCCACCAGATGTGGGGCTGGTGAGGTGGCTGTTGCCGACTTCTTGTCCGAGTACACTAAACTGACGCCCAGCGGAGAGCCCCCAGGTGCCCGGGACCCAGTGATCGTTTCAGTCCTGGCACCCGCTGCGTCATTTGGAGATGCTTCCACCCGACCAGAGGTGGAGAAGGGCTTGGAGGCGATGGGCACAGGAGTGCTGCTGACAGGCCGCACTACATTGGTGACCATGGTGGCAGCTGGGCGGGACAGGGGAGCCGGTGGGGTCCCATAGGCCAGCGATGGGGCTGGGGCTGAGGACATGCGGGCTCCACTGCCTTCCCGTTCCTCCTTGTTTGGAGGCAGGACTAGTGTCTGCAAGACACCTCCTCCCCCACCAGGAGGTGCTGCGATAACTGAGGGGCTAGGTGGTTCCAGGCCCCCTACACTTTCAGGCCTCTTGCGCCGGAAAGTAGTAGGATCCGTTGGGAGAAAGCGGGTGGCCTTGGCAGGTGTTGCTGGGCCCCCAGGGGGTGGGAGCCGTAGTGGGCCTGCTGTGCTGCCCTGACCTGACTCTTGGGCCTTGAAAGTCCCTGAGCCCAATGAGAAGGTGGCTGCTGAGACCGAGGAGGATGCAGGTGGGGACGAGGAGGATGAGGTGGGCCCATATCCTTTGCTGAAGGCTGCAGGTGGATCAGGGGGCCCTGGGAGCTCAGGGTCCAGCGATGATCGGCAGTGGGTAAAGGAGGACCGAATCACAGGTGAGAACACTTTCTGGCCATAGCTCTGGTGGAAGGAGAAGAGACAGAATCCTATCAGAGAGCCTAAACATCCATACCCAGGCCACCTGAAGGCCTTGATTCATCCAGCCTGGAACACAATTCCCCATGGGGCAAATAACTTCCCTCTCAGGCTCTCGGCCAACACACAAGAAGATATCCCCACTCCTGGAGTTCAGTGAGACCAGACAGCACCAGACCCAAGCACTCACCTTGCTGCTCTCTGGGTCTTCCCCAGAGCTATCTCCACTCTCACTGTCAGTTACCCGCTCCTTGCACTTGAGGTCAATGTCAGTGGTGCTGAAGCTATCATCAGCTGAGGAAGTAGAGGGAACAGTGTTGGCAAAAGGGCCAGAAGGACAGTCTAGAACCCGGGCTCTGACCTCAGCTCTGCCCAAACCAGCAGTGAGTATTGTCCAGGAATGCTGTTCCTCAGCCCAGGGTGTGTCCACCTACACAAGCATGCACCTAACACTGTGCCCAATGGCCTGGCCACGCCCGGGTTCTCCTGGTTGCCTATCTGACCAGTGGCTTTCCAAGAGTAGGGGTAGGCTTACACAGTAGGGCCTGAACTGAACATATGTGAAAGGGAAGGGGGAAAAAGGGCTTGAGGGTTTGGATCCAATCTCTGCCCACCATCCAAACCCCTGGATAGGATTCTGGGTCCCTGCCACTGCTCACCAATGACATCGTCGTCCCCTTCCTCCTCACAGATAACCATGCGTTCCTCATCACTGGTCATGTCCTCACTGGCTGCACGCTGGGAACGAGAAGCTCGGGAAGGCAGCAGTGGAGGCCGCCCACTGGCCGCTAGGGCACCTCCCTCACCAGGGGCCGCAAAAGGGCCTGGAGCCCCATATTGTGTGGAAGGCTTCGGGCCAGCGAAGGATGAAGAGCCAGACACCATCTGCAGGGCAGTTGCAGGGATACATCAGTCAAGGTTGTCACCTTGGGCAGCCCTCCCTGCCCATCTCCCTGACTCCCATTGCCTGTACCCCAGACCTGAGTCAATTCCTGTAGTGCCTGGCTGTCTACTTCTCCACCATCCAGGCTGTGGACCCCACTGTGGGAGAAGGCTCGGGGCCGGGCCGAACCAGGTCCTCCAACTGTGTGCAGTCGTTCTGCACCACAGGAGCCGCTCCCCGAAGCCTTGGGGTCCGAGCTCAAAAGTGTCTGGGCTGCAACAGATAGAAGCTCAGAGGACACTGTAGAGTGGAAGGGGGGGAAGTGCTGCAGAGTCAGGAAGCCTCTTACCAGCACCTGGACTGGCTGAGCTACCCGCCATATTTCTAGGAACTGGGCAAAAGCACCCTGGAATTCCTGGGCCACCAAGCGGGAAAGATCCACCCACCAGCCCAGCATCTCCTTCCCAATAGTTCCTGCCCTCTGGGGCTGCAAGGAGCAAGCCCATTGCTCCCCAGGAGGCAGCCCTTCTGAGAGTAAGAAAGCCTGCAGACAGGTTCGTGTGGCTGGCTAATAACCACTGGCCTATTCCCACATTGCACCCCCGACCCACAGGATTGCTCCAGAAAAGCACCTCAGCACAGTGCCAGCCACCCTGACAACTGCAGTCATGAAGCATCAATGAGGGGCTTCCAACTGTGGTTTTGGGCATCAGCCAAGCGTGGGCTTTACTTTCTGGCACTGCCAGTTACTGTTTTCTGTGACTTAAGCAAGTGGTTTTACCTCACCTGGAAAATGGGGTATGGTTCTAAGTCCTAGAGATTAGACCCCACTTGGTGCCTGGTATATAGTAAATGCTCAGTAAGTGGCAGCTGATGAGATTGCTATTTGGAAATTTTATGTCTGGACCTTCCTGGGTCCTTCTCATGAGAAAAGTGCCGGTTCCTTTATAAGTAAAGGTCCTCAAACAAAAGTGACAGGGCAGCCCTGGTCATTGTGGCTCAGCTGGTTTAGTGTCATCCCATGCAACAAAAGGTCACCAATTCAATTCCTGGTCAGGGCACATGCCCCAGGGTGCAGGCCCAATCCCCAACAGAGGGCATGCAGGAGGCAGCCAATCAATGTTACTATCTCTTTCTCTCTCCCTCTTCCTTTCTCTAAAATCAGTAAAAAAACATATTTTAAAAAAGTCACAGGGAGGAGCTTCTGTGGCAGGGGATGAAGCAAGCCAGTGGGTAGCGGAGGCTCCCTGGGACAGGGATAGTAGGGCAGGAGAGCCAACGAGCTGACTAACCTCCAGGGGCAGCAGCGGTACCCGTCTCTGACATGCTTCGCTCCCGCGTCTCCTTGTGTCCTCCCGCCAGCCCCAGGCTTGTGGGCTTGGCCTCTGAACTAGACTTCTTTCGGTCCTTGTTGCACCACTTCCAGTCTGGGTGGGCCTTAAAATGGGCCTCTTTCACCTGGCAGGAGATGGCAGGACCCTTCACTCATCCACCCACCAGAGGAAGCTAGGGAGGAACCAAGAGGAGGAGGTGTTACCTGGAAGGCCAGGTCATGGTACTTCTGCTTCTCCTTGGGCCCCAGGGCATACCACCACTCGCCCAAGATCTTGCTGACAGTCCTGTTGTCCTGGTTGGGGTGCCGCTGGTGGACCAGGGCCCGGTGCCGCTTGCTGAAGATCATGAAGGCATTCATAGGCCGCCGGATATGGTCCTTCTCCCGCTACAGCAGACACAGGTCCAAGGGGAATAGTTAGAAGCAAGGAGACAGGCTTGGGTGGCCACAGGCTGAGCTACAGACAGGCGGGAATGAGGCACCTTATTGGGGCTACGTCCATCCTTCTCCGAAGATGAGTCTCGTTCCTTGGGCAGGGCACTAAGGGACTGGGTCCGGCGTTTTCCAGGTGGCAGAGGCAACTGGATCTCAGGAGACATGATGGAGAGGAAGCTGTAGTGAAAGCAGCAAGTACAGTGAGGTCCACGTCCCTGGCCATCCCAACCCCAGTCCCAAGTCTCGGGGCACTCACGCATCATCATGGTCACTCTCCGTCTCACTGTCTAGCCGGGGTTCTCCTGGAGGGCCAGGGGTCTCCTCCTCAGTGGTGGGAGGGGGGCCCTTTCCAGGTTCCACTCCCCCCAAAGTGTGGAGGGGTCCAGGCCCTGGGCTCTCAGGGCATGTGGCTCCAGGGGGCCGCCCAGGATCAGCATTCCCTGTCCCGCTTAGTGGCTGCTCGTGAGCAACAGCCGCCGACTCAGCAGGCTCTGGAGACAGAGAGGCAGATCAGAGGGCTCCTGTACCACCTCAACACTATCCCCATGCCTTTCCACAGCCCCCCATCCCTCACCTTTGCTCTGGTTGGAAGCCACCGGATGGCTGGCAGGTTGCTGGGCCTCACTTGGCTGCACGGAGGGGTCTGGCTGGCTGGGAGCCAGGAAGGGGACTAAGGAATGCCAAGGGAACACGGCGACAGAGCGAGGTTCGACGTTCGTCCACACTGTGGGAAGGAGCCAGCTGAGCTGTGCAGTAGATCTTGGCCTTGACCCTCAACCCCACGTTTTTTCCACCCTGAACAAGGTAGCTCCACCTCTCTTTTACACCCCCTTCTCCTAGCCCTGAACCTCTCAAAACGCATGCAACATCACTCAAAGAAAACTCCTGTTTGAAAGGTTCCTAGGTTTATAAAAATGAAAACAGAAGCAGGAATGGAAAGAGAATCTGCTCCCCCATTCCCTCCCCCTACCTCCACTAGCCCTGCCACCAGGGACCAGGCTAGAGGAATGACTGGCTCCTGTCACAAATCAGGCCATGCTTGACTGCCATCCTACACTCCCAAGGCCCCCAAGACCTCAGGAGGCCTGAAGACCCTTCCCCAGACAAACCATGTTGCCAGCACTGATGCTGCCAGCTGATATAGCCCCTTACCTTGGCCTCACACTCCTTTTCTCTTTCCTGAGGCAGATGGCCCTGTCTTTCCTCTCCTTTTCCCTCCATTACCCAAGAGCCTCGAGTCTATCTCTTTGCCCCACTCCCACTACCACAGGCACCAGGGAGCCAGACCTGCCCTTCCTGGGCTGGGCACAGGTGGCTGTAGCATCTGTCCCCTTACCACCAAAGAGAACCTACTGCCTGTGAAGAGGCCTCCTAGCCTCTGTCCCTCTAAAAATCTAAGCTCATCTTGAAGGCATGGCCCAACCCCAAGCCCAGAAAGAGGGGAGGGTATAGTAAACTCCTTGGAAGAGAAGGCACAGACAATAGGACAAATAAAAGAACTGTTACAAGTCTCTGCCCAGGGAAGGCAAGAGTGCCAGGTGTTTCCTTAAGGATATACACAGGAAGGCACTTCCCTCCTCGGGACTGGTCCCACAAAACCCCTTCAGCTCCAGGAGCTGGGGTGCTGGCTGGACTCCGGGAGCAGGCGGAGGCCAGGAGTGGGCTTCCCTCTCTCGCTGCTGGCTCCCTGGGGGAAGTGGAACCAGCAGCAGAGGCCCCTGGTAGGGGAAGACTCTGAAGGGAGGAGGGGAACGCCCTAGAACTGGTCTCCATCATTCCAGGCCTTGCCCTGACCCAGACCACTCTGTCCCAGGGTTACCACGCTCATGCCTTCAAAAGCGGGGACTAGGGGAGCTCTTTGTGAGCACCTGATTCTACAAAGGGCTGACAAAAGAAAAAAAAAAAACAGACATCAAGGCAAATGGAGAGGAACAAGGAGGCCAGCACTGGAGGCCACCAAGACTCCACTTAACACAATATGATGACCCTTCCCCCTAACACTGGGGCCCCGAGGACACACACAAAAAAAGCCTTCTTGGCCCTCCAACCACCTGACAAGCCCAGGGACCCGAACCTGTCCCTCTCTCCACAAACATCTTTCTCGCCTCTGCCTCCTCATCTGCTGGGTGGAGAGAGGCCCCGGCAGACAATGAGGGAACAGTCCTCTGGTCCTGCCCCTCCTGAACTGCTCCCAAGTACTCTGCCATCCAGGATCTTTGGGTTTCTCGCTCTCCGCAAAGCTCCACACACACACACACACTCGGCCCAGCGCTGTTCTAAGCAAACAGAGCCTCCCTCACTCTCCAAATCCTGCCCTGCACTCCCCGCTCAGCCGCGGCCCCTCCCCTCTGCCTGGTCCACACCTCGGGCCAGTGGCGCTCAGGCTGCTCCTAACCTAACCTCCGCTCCCAGGCCGGTTCCCCGGCACCGCTCACCTGCGGTGACAACGGGCCTCTCTGGCCCCATCACCCAGACTCCGGGCTGCCCAGCCCCGCCCCGCGCCCGCCGCTGCGCTCCGCTCCCACCTGCCGTCGCTAACCACTTGACCTGCCGTCGCTACCCACTACGGCTCCTAACTTTCCCTCCACCTCCGCTATTCTCCTGCGGCATCCCCATCACGGGCACTCCGCACTCAGCACCCCAACACCTCGACCCCTACAGTCCCAGGGCCCGCCAACTACTGACCGAACATTCCGAGGCTACGGGAAGCCGCGCCGGACGCGGGCACCAGGGGCCTGTGGGCAGAGTACATGGTCCGGCGCGAGGGGGCCTGGCAGGGGCTCGCGCCTCCTCAGCGGCCGCCACTCGGGCCCGGGGGCAGCTGGAGGCCGTCGACGCATGCCCTCCCCTGCGCCCGACCTCCCCCCGCCGGCCGCCCCACAAGGGGGTCCCTGCCGGACGCGCCTGCGTAGAACGCCGCCCGCCCGCCCGCCCCCCCCTCAGCCGCCCGGGGGGCGGGGGAGTTCAGAGCGCTCCTGACCCGCCCCGCCCCCCGGCGCCCGCGGGGGCCGTCACGGGGCGCGCGGCACAGGGGCCATCGGCACC
>PVJN01029103.1:0-26692 GCA_004026805.1 Lasiurus borealis | reverse complement strand
CCGCAGTGCCTCTAGACCGCTGCCTTTCCAGCTCCCCTGCTCCCCTGCGCACCAGGACCACACGAGTCTAGGTCTCCAGGGTTTCGCCCGAATCAGGGGCCCAGTGGACTCAGAAGTGGCAGAGTTGGGAGGGTCTGTTTCCCGCCCAGTCGCAAAAGCCAGCGGCAGAATCAGCAATCTGTCCTCAGTGTGGCGCCGGTGCCCTGTGTGTGCGCGCAGTGCGTGACCGGGACCAGACCCTCCTATCTTTTGCGACTCCCCTAAATTTCCGTGCACTTCTCCCTTTTCACAGTCCAAACTCCCCCCGTATGAGTTTCAGCTGGATCTGGGGTCTAGCGTCGTAGGATAAGGGGTTCAATGCCATTGGGAGTCTCCGTTTCCCTCCCGTCAGAGAAAGCCAGCCAGGTACTCGGGCACCCGCTCTCTCAGCGCGCGCGTCTCCGTACCTCAGCTTTTTGCAGTTCCTCTGGGTGTCCGTGAGCCTCTCTCTTTCCTTCTAGCTGTAGAACTTCCACTCAGCCAGCTTTCCTGTGGTTCTGGATGATGTCCGTTCTGTCTTTTAGTTGTAGTTTTGAAATTGTTGTGCGAGGCAGCAGTGTAGGTGTTTACCTATGCCGCCATCTTGGCTCCTCCCCCAAGATGTCATTTCTTTTCAGCATGAAGAGCTTCCTTTTACATTAAATAAAGATTAGCTGTCAATAAATTCTCTTTAATTTAGCTGAAAATGTCTCTTTTCATCCTTAATGTTATCAGATAGTTTCATTAGATAAAGAATTATCACTTGGTATTTTTTTTCTTTCAGACCTTTAAAACATAATTTCATTGCCTTCTGGTTTTTCTCATCATTTCTGATGGGAAGGCATCCATTATTCCTAGAAATGCAACCCTCTGTACAATGTATATTTTCCCCCTCTAGTTATTCCCAACTTTTTTGACTTCAATTTTCAACTGTTTGACTGTGATGTACTTAATTGTGGGCTTTTTGTTTTCTTTTGCTTTGCGTTTGTACTTATCTAGAATGTGGTGATCTTCTTGGGTGTGTAAAGATGTTTCTCATTAAATTTGGAGAAAATTTAGCCACTATTTCTTCAAATACTTTTCCTGCCTCATTCTATTTTTCTCCTTCTAAGATGCCAGTTCACACGGTAGACCACTTGATATTGAAATACTACAGGACCAGCATGTGATTGAAATTGTGCGAGGAGGTGCCCCGACTCCCACCCTGCAAGGAGGCGCGCCTAACTTATACAGCACCAGCCACTGCAGTGTGTTCACTGGGGAGGGGGCAGGTGCTCTGGTGTGTTGTGTCTCCACTCTGGCCCCTCCCCAGCCCCAGCCTCTCTGTGTGTTGTCTCTTCACTCTGCCCCCATCCAGCCCCAGCCTTCCCATGGCTGTGAGGGAAGGGGGTGGCACACCGTCCCCTCCCGCCCATCTGCATGCACAGCTCCTCCTGAGTGGTTGTGATGCTCAGCTAACTGGCATATTCCCTGTTCATATATATATAGATAGGTCCATCAGGCTCTGTTCAATATTTTCTTAATTGCTGCTTTCTTTTCTCCTGATTGGTCCTATTGATCTATTTAATTATTTTTCCTATTGTCTCCTCTAACATGTTGTTGATCGACCCATTCAATGAAATTTTCATATCAGATATTACAGTTCTCAGTTCTAGAATTTTCATTTGAGTTTTTAAAAAGGTTCTATTTCTAGAATGGGATACTCAGCTATTATGAACATCTTTTTTTAAGTTCTTGAACATTCATAATAGCTGTTTTAAAGACATTGTCTGCTAATTTCAACAATTAGGGTATTTTTAAAAAATATATATATATTTTTGTATTGATTTCAAAGGAGAAACGAGAAGGAGAGAGAGACAGAAACATCAATGATCAGAGAGAATTATTGATCAGTTGCAAACCCCCTACTGGGGGTTGAGCTTGTAAGCCGGGCATGTGCCCTTGACCAGAATTGAACCTGGTACCCTTCCATACACAGGCCCACGCTCTATCCACTGAGCCAAACCAGCTAGGGCATGACCTTCTGTTTTATAGATCCATGCTCAATGGCTGAGCAACACCGGTCAGGCAGAATATCTTTTTTGATGTTAGATTTTCCTATTTCTTGACATGGCTAGCATTTTACTTATTGTGTATTTAGCATGGTATGTTGTAGAGACTGCATTCTGTTATTGTCCTTGAGGGAATGTTAGCTTTTTCCTTTTATTCTAGATGGAGGCTAAATTACTGGTTTATCATCTTCAACTTGTTGAAGCTTGGTCTTATGGTTTTGTTAAGAGTAAATCAGGTGGAGTTCTTTTTGTTTTTGTTTTGTTTTTTGTCCTTGGTACTAAGTTGAATCCCTTAGTCCCGGGATATAATTTCCACTCCTTGGTCTTCTAAGATTTCCATGGACAGACTGACATATTTACTGAGTCCTGATCACTTGTTTATAGGATATTTAAATAATTACACTGTACTATTTCATCATCATTTCAGCCTAGATTCACCATGGAATGCAATTCTACAGTACTTGAACCTTAGAATTGAATAGATTTTGGAAATAATCTTTTTTCAAATATTAGGAAATTAATATAGCATATACCATCCTATATAATAAAATCCTATATGTCCAATCATTCGTTTGACCATTCAACCTTTCACTATGATGTGCACTGACTACCAGGGGGCAGATTCTCCCACTGGTGGATTAGCTTGCTGCTGGGGTCTGGCAGATTGGGACTGGGTGAGACAGCTCCACTCATGCACCAGTGAGGTTCCTTGGCCTGGCTTGCAGGGGTTGGGCTGAAATCACTCTCCCGAAATCCCCCGAGGGGTCCTGGGTTGCGAGAGGGCACAGGCCAGGCCAAGGACCCCACTGGTGCATGAATCTGTACACTGGGCCTCTTGTATATTATATAACACTCAAGCAGGATGTAGGTCAGCGTTCTCCATTCAAACACATTAAGTTAATGTTATAGTAGGCTAATATAATTAATATTAATATGTATGTAAAACATGAATACTCACATAAAGACAAAAGCACAAACTATGAGTAATCATAATTATGATGATTTTGATACTAGAGTTTTGGCACAACCTTCGTTGGCATCAGTTTTAGTTTTTAGAATTTTAGAATTATGGACAAGGGACTGGTATGGACCTTATATAGTGACACAATCTTAGTAATTGAGAGGGGTCATAAAAAAAGATGTCAGTCGACCGGTTTGGCTCAGTGATAGAGCGTTGGACTGAGAGGTCCCAGGTTTGATTCCGGTCGGGGGCATGTGCCTTGGTTGCGGGCATGTCTCCAGTGTGGGACGTGCAGGAGGCGGCTGAAGGATGTCTCTCTCCCATTGATGTTTCTGGCTTTCTATTCCTCTCCCTTCCACTCTGTAGAAAATCAATAAAATATATTTAAAAAAAAGATGTCACGTAAGAAAAAATAGCCTAAGTATTATATTTAAATAAACCTATACTTACTGAGGAGTTAGAACTCCAAATAGGTTGTTTGTTCACAAACTTCAATCTCCAAGGTTTACCCTTTTTCTATTTTCATCTATATGGCCTGGCACAGTGCTTTGCACCTCATTAGTACTAAAATATTATTTAATGAATTAATGAATTATATTACCAGGGAACACAAAATGTGTCCTTATTAGAAACTTCACTGTTAACTTTCTACAATCCTTTCTTTTCATCTCTCTCCAATCTGTCTCTCAAAGTCAGTAATTTTCACAGAAGTTAGTTGACAAATTTCCCACATAATATAGCAAAGCAATCTTAAGAATCCCTCATAGCCACTGAAAGATGCTCTGCCACAGTGAATTGTAGTACCCAGTTTCTAATAAACAATACATCATGCAGTATTGTTCACACTGAGTGTCCTACCTGCCCATATAGTAACCTTCAGCCTGATCTATTGAGAGATTATTAATGCAATTGAAAAAAATAATAATTTTTTTTCCTCCTTGTCTTGAGTTAAGTGGAATGGAAACATTGGAAAATATATACTAAAAATGTGTATTTCTTTAAACTTGGAGAATTAAGATAAAACAAAAAACAAGCATTAATTTACACTTGTCTGCTATGAAAACAAAAGGTATACCTGGGAGGTGATGCTGGTCTTGGCTTTGAAAACACAGGTTCTCTTTTCAAAAAGGATTTCTAGAATAGGAACGAGAAGAATTGACATAAGTAAGAAAACAATGTCATAGTTGGCAAATTTTATTAATATTCTATTGTATTATCAAAGGTAGAAGAAACCATTCCATTACAGTATCTATTATACATCTAAGCAACAATATGAATTTGTAAGTAAAGACAGAGGACTTTGATCACTGACCTGCCTCCAGCATCTTTGGACATCCAACAAAACAGATCCTACTGATCATTTTAGGAGCAATATCCATACAAATCTAATTCAGAAGATTATTTATTTACTTATTTGTCTCCTGTCTTATGAAAAAAAAAAGATTTAAGATAGCTTACAAAATATACAGTAGGATGAAAGATTGATCTGGCTTCAACATCTGTCATGCCATTGATCACCAGAGTTGATCTGGCTGATCTGGCCTGCTAGGCCGTGTCCCCCTCCTCCCTCAGCAATCTATGTGCGCCCTACGGAAACTGCACACTTGGTCCAAGAGGATGACCGTCCCCCTATGAGGAGAGAACCTTCAGTCAAGGATATACAAGTAGCTGCGCTTCCCTGCTAGAACCTGCAAACGAGCTCTCAAAACATACTGTATGTTTGAAAAAGAAAATAACAAAATCAAGGAGATTATATGTAGTAAACAATAATGTCAAATATTTTCTGATATTTCTTGATGTGTCACACAGATTTGGCTCTCAACTAACTTCTCTACCTGTCCAAGTATTACAAACTGAATTGTGTTCCTCCAAAAATGTTGAAGCCCAAATCACCGCCATGGCTATGTTTAAAGACACAGTCTTACATAAGGAAATTAAGGGTAAATGAAGTCATAAGGGTGAGACCCTATCAAATAAGACTGGTGGCCTTGTAAAAAGAGGAAGAGATGCCAGGGGCACATGGGCACAGAGAAAGGGCCACAGAAAGCAGCAGCTACCCATCTAAGTCAAGGAGAGAGGCCTTAGGAGAAACCAACTTTGCCAGCATCTGATCTTGGAATTCCAGCCTCCAAAACTATGAGAAAATTAATTTTTGTTGTATGTACCACACAGTCTGTGGTATTTCATTATGGAAAGCCCGGAAAATTGATACACAAAGAAATGAAGAAAACATACTAGTTCTAACATTTACAATGTCGATAACAGAAGCAAATATGAGTTTTTCAAAAGAAAGTAATGGTTAGCCTCAAAAGCATCTCTTCAACAATCACAGCAGAGTGTTTAATGTGGATTTTTGTATACAATTCTTCAATATCAGCCAACAGCAAAAACAATTAAGGTCTCTAAAACCTCAGATTAACTGAGCCATTGTGTCTCTAGTCACTTGGTGTGGTCCAATGGTTGAACTGATATCTAGAAGCATTGATGGATTGCATATCCACTTTGTAATCAGTCATGGCAACTATTTTGCACAGAACAGCTTTTGAATACATGGTCTCAAATGAGAGAAATTTTAGGTTATCTTGATAAATTAGTAAAAAGTTAATGGATTTGGGATTGTTGGTTCTGTCTTCTTCAGAATCTATAAGAAATCAGTAACAAAACATATCTTGCCTGTTGATGTATGGGTGCTCATTTGCTTCAAGAAAAAAAAAAAAAGCTTAGTTTTGCTTTTTAATTTTCAAATATATTTTAAATCACTATTTGCAATCGGAGCCAAAGAAGTATCTATGTAAAAACCTAGGATATGCATCTAAAGGATTAATGTAAAGATGAAATGTGAAAGATTGTGTTTGTGTTGCAAACATACTCAGTATTGGGACACTGAGTTGATAGTTTCAAATACTTTAAACAAATCATAAATCCTTCATTCTGTCTTCATACTGCTCTCGCAGATGCAATCTAACTTATTTATGTTCATTTGTACTTCACACCATTTATTTCTTAAGATCAAAGAGTCACTCTTCTTTTATCATTATGTTAGAATGCAACAATAGCCTTGAGAATTAGTTTACATCATCTCTCAAGTATTTGTTACATTTAGAATTCTCTGATCATGTATTTTTAAATGAACAATCATTCTAAGAAATAATGTGCTTTTTTAAAATTTATTTGCAACTTGTACATAATGATAAAACATGGAGCAGGACCTACATTTTAAATATGGCTCTCAAGATGTTTCTGACACATGCTCATGGCTACAAAAATACTAATGGCTATGACAACTAATTTGTAACCTATATATCCTATCCTTTTGCACACAACAATGTTCTTGGCTTAGAACACATTGTCCTTATGTGATACTACTATTTACATTTACCAACTTAATTTTTTTTAACTGCTTTCTTGGCCAGACTAACTGCACTGCCATGCTGTCCATGAGGAAGGGTGTCAAGTGAAGTCTGCTAAGTAAAACAGACTCAGACAAACATTCTTGAGGATTTTTCTTACCAACACAGTCTCTGATTTTTTTTCCCTAATTACTCTCTTACAACTCTTGCCTTCACAACCACCACTGTGTTTCTTCCTACCTTATTTTAGAAACTTTGCTCTCAGTTTTGCAAAGTCAATATCAGCCATTCATTTAGGGTTCCTGGGGTGGTGGTGTTGTTTTTTTCCCCCTCATTCTTTGCTTTCTATATACTTATTAGAGGCCCCGTGCACGAAATTTATTTACTTGGGGGAAGGGAGACCTTCAGCCCAGTCTGTACCCTTTCCAATTAGGGACCCCTCAGGGGACATCCCTCTCTCTCACAATCTGGGACTGCTGGCTCCCAACTGCTCGCCTGCCTGCCTATCTGCCTGATTGCCACTAACCACTCTGCCTACCAGCCTGATCACCCCCTCACAGCCAGCCTGATCAACACCTAACTTCTCCCTGGCCAGCCCAACTGTGCTTCCCTGCAATCCAGGATGCCCCTAAATGTACTCCCCTGCCAGCCTGGTTGCCCCTAACTGCCCTTCACTGCAGGCCTGGTCCCTCCTCCCCCCCAAATAGCTCTCCCCTGCCTACTTGGTTGCCCCCAACTACCCTCTCTTGCAGGCCTGGTACTCCCCAACAGCCATCCCCTGCAGGCCTGGTCACCTCCAACTGCTCTACCCTGCAGGCCTGGTCCTCCCAACTATCTTCCCCTGCAGGCCTGGTCATCCCCAACTGCCCTGCTTCCCTAACAGACCTGGTTGCCTCCAACTGCTCTCCCTTGTAGGCCTGGTCCCCCCCCTACCTGCCCTCCTCTAATGGCCATCTTATGGTAGCCATCTTGTGACCACATAAGGTTGGCCATGGGGCAGCCATCTTGTGCAAGGGCATGATCATCAATTTGCATATTACCTTTTTATTATATAGGATATAGTCAAATCTCAAGTCCATTCTGCCTTAATGTTTTAATTCCATTCTCTCTCAAAAATCTTTCCTGTCAACTGCCACCTGCTTCTTTAAACTTTTTCAATATTCCCATCTTATTAAGACAATGCATTTGAAGTGACACATTCTAAATAACTGGATAAAGATTGTAAGTAATTTATTAAACCCTGGTTTCAAAATCATCAAATTTTTAACAACACCCATTAAAACCAATTTTCAGACTCCTTTCCTCCACATCTTTTCTCAAATTCCACAATTTAACTGGCTCAAAACTTACTTCTGATCATCCATACAATATTGTTAAACCTCAAGTTTTGTTTTAGAAGCAGCTGTCTAATCCATCAATTCCACACTTCTTTCCAAATTTTATAGAATATCTTTGTCCCTTTTGATAATTCTGCCAATTTATTTTATTGTCCAATGATTAATTTCTTACACTGACTAACTATAGGTGAACTATCCAAGGAAACCTTTAATTTTCTTCTTAATGCTAGGTATATTTCTATATTACTATTACTGTGAAATTCTGGAATAACCTATACAATAAAAGCCTAATATGCTAAGTGTCTGGTCACCTGGTCTCCCACTCAATGAATCAAAGCGTAATATGCTAATGATATGCTAAGGCCACTTAACTGCTCTCTATGATGTGCACTGACCACCAAAAGACAGTCAACTGGTTAACCAGTCACTAAGTCATGCACTCACCACCAGGAGGCAGATGCTCCAAGCAGTAGATTAGCTTGCTGCTGGGGTCCAGCTGATTGGGACTGAGCAAGATGGGCCAGACATGCTCTGGACCCCTCCCTCGGTCCCTCCCCAGCTGGCCAACTTCCCACATTCCTCCCTAACCCTGATTGTACACCAGTGGTCCCTAGACCTGGCCTGTTCCCTCTCACAATCCAGAATCCCTCAGGGGAAGTTGGAGAGTTGATTTCAACCCAATCATGCAGGCCAGGCTGAGGGATCCTACTGGTGCACAAATTTGTGCACTGGGTCTCTAGTGTTATATATTAAAAAGTAATATATAATCAGCATATTATACCTCTAGTACTTACAACCAAAATTAGTTAAAGGATATTTTCTAAGCAGCAAAGAAAGTTCACAGTTTTTAACAGTGTGTGACCCCACTGGAAGCATACATAAACATACCATTGAAGGTAAAATGAAAGATTTATTTACAAATAGGTAACTGTGAATAAAAAACTACTAACATATACATGTAAAACTACAAATTACACCTTAAAACATGTGAAATAAACTGAAATGCTCTTTCACCCAATCTTGAATATTAACAATTGTGTTTCCCCAGCAGAAGTTAGTTTTGTCACTAGCACCTTCTGTAAAACAGCTGTGATCTGCATCCCTTGCACTGCTACTGTTTCTTCTATAAGAAATGGTTTAAACAGAAAAATACCAATAGCAGCTATGCATGCAAAATCAGAAGGCACCAAACACACCATTCTGGGACTTCACAAGTCAGTATCTTTGCATTATTGAATTGTAGAACTTCCAAAAGCAAACTCAAACTACAAGACAGTTTGCATGCAAGACATAAAATCACCTATAGAAAGTTCTAATAGACTCAGGAAACCAATAGTTTCCAAGAATCTCCTCATGGAGCCAGAGAAGCCTCCAATTTGAAAGTGATATCTCTATGTGATATTTCCTTTACATTTCTTAAGAGATATGGAGGGATCCCAAAGCTTGTGTTGGTCAACCTATAATGGCTGAGGCCTCAAAACCCATTCAACCTTCAGATTAGGGGAGACTGAAGAAGGTGACCCAACAAAGCATAGGTTGTTCATTTACCAGTACTATACAAAGTTTCTTTAACCTCCAAGGGAAATCAAAATTATAAGAATTTTACTCTTTCATATGTAGGGATTTAAGCATAGCTTAGGAGACAATACAAAGACTGATGAGTAGAAGGGAGCTGAGTAGGGAAGTTTACACCCCAGTGTAAGTCTCTCAGAGGGTTCAAACCTATTTGTAAATTATATAAGAAGGCTGCTGCTTCCAGAAATCACTACATAATCCCATAATAAATGCTAAAAACAAAAGGGAATGATATCCTTAAATGCATGGCTGACCTGATGGAAAAGTAATAGAACTCATTTCAGGACAAAATCAGGAAGTTTTGCATTGATTATTGTTGAAAGGACAAAGCAGAAACAAACTCTTCTCCATCTTGTCCTATAGGGCTGGGCCCCCTGCCTAAACCCCCTCCCTTTCTGGGAGTGGCCACAGGTGTGCCAGCAATGTCTTAACTTCCCCGACCATGACCATCGCCCCGAATGGACCAATGAAGCTCCAGGAACACAGCGATGGTCCCAATAAGGCTAAACCACAGAAAAACCCTGATTCAAGTAACCAATCTATGTAATCCTCATCACTTCCCTAAACCCACCCAAATGACCAAACCCCATATAACCCATTGTTCTTCCAGGGCTCACTCTCTCCTCTCGCTGCTGCACCAGAAAGAGGCTGGGAGCCAAACCCAGATTTGAATAAAGACTCTGCTTTTGCATCGGAAAAATGCTCCCTGGTGGTTGATTATTGGGGACCCCAAACTCTGGGCATAACAATTATATGAGTTTTAGTTACTGTCTTTGCCTCAGGGGTTTTATGGTAATGTCTGACAACCTAGAGCCTGACTTTTAAGGAATTATGTACTAATGCTGAAGTTCGAAGACCAACACTGGAATCCAGAATATGGAATGTCAAAGCTGAGAAGACTCCCATAAAATGTATTTACTGGAAGTACAGAACCTTAGAGTATAAATCAGGATTTTAAATTTTTCCTGGAAAGAGACAAAAATAAATGAGAAGAATGAGAAAGAGACACCATGAAACCATATCTACCATGACATTGGCTTTGAGTGGAGAAGGAATAAAGAATTCCACCACCACCAGTAATTTATGGTGAAAATACCTCATTCACATGGATTTGGGGGCCTTAATTCATACTACCTGCAATGCTCCACAACCTTCTCTCCAAAAGGAAAGCAGAATTTAAAATACAGTGGTTCCACAGAGTATCTGATAGAAGCAACTATCAATCATTTTTAGAAGACAAATTCATAATAAAATATCAAGAAAAGTGAGATCACAATCAGAAAGGTCATTAAACATGAAAAATGTGCATTGAAGGAGTCAAAAGAAATAACAAACTAAACAAACAGTATCTCAAAGGTGTAATCATTCAATAGGATGTTATGCATCAATGAAAATGAATAAACCATAGGAGGCCCACATAGATATTTATGAAGACTGATGGATCTCAAAAATACATAGTTGAGGCAAAGAGAAAGAAGACATTATGATTCCATATACATAAAGTTAAAAACAAACAAAAGTAAACAAAATACTAATTAATGATATGTGTCCTAAAATTAGAGAAAAGAAAAGAAACCAAATTAGGAAGATTGTTTTTTTTGGAATTCCACTTCTTAAGCTTTGTAAGTATTTGTTTCGTTATTATTCTTTAAGATATAGGTATATTGATAGATGTGTATATGTATCATGTACTGTCTTGTATAATCAATATATAAAAATAGAAATTTAAAAAATAATATGGTACAGATGCTGAAAGTATGATGTTTTAAAGTGTATGAACCTATAAATACACGTGGCTCACCTTTTTTAATCAGCTAGAATTAAAAACTCCAGAGACATAGAAGCATGAAACAGAATGGCAAATCTCAGAGGGAAGGGGATGAGGGATATGAAGAGATTAACCCAAGAATTTATATGCATATATGCATAACCCATGGACACAGACAATAATGTGGCAAAGGTCTGGGGGTGTTTGTGGGGTGAATGGGACCAATGGGAACATCTATAATACTTAAAACACTAAAGATAGCTTTTTAAAAGTTCAAATTGAGAAGAGGAGTTTCTGTTTTAAAATTTGGGGGCATTTTAATATGCTTGTGTTCATTCTAATGTTGAAGTTGATGCTTAAGCAGATGCAGACAGGGTCATTTATTTGATTTTGAAAAGGTTTCCCCCTTTGGATTGAAGATAGCCTTCCATGTACTAAATTTATTACTTAATGATATATTTACATTTCTGTGTATTATTTTGGGATTCTTTTAAATCCATTGTAAATGAGTTTGATTATCATCATGAGATTTGTAGATCAAGAACTGCATCACAGAACTAATTTTTATGACTAATTATTAGAACCTAGTTTGTGCTTTATGTACATTTTTTCTATCTTCATCAAGACTCTGCAAAACAGGTATTTAAATTACCACCTTTTCTAAGGAAGTTGAGAATTTTAATATTGTTACCTTGATTTCACAAGTAGGAGGTAGTTGGGATTCAATCTCAATCAATAATTTTATTTAAAAGGTGAAATTGATTATATAGGCATATGTTTAATCCATAAAAATTAGAATATAGTGAGCAAAACAATATTGGAATCTATGTTAGATATTTAATTGATTGACACTCAACAATTTTGTTTCCCACTTGTATTTCTTTAGAAAAGACCTAATGATTTTGTAGAAAGCCAGTAGGACTTAAGCATAATGGGATTTAGAACCTTCAATCGATGCACTGGCATGAAATAATGCCCCAGCCCCTAACTTGACTGTCATTCCTTGTTTGGAGGACTATTATTAGGAATTACATAAAACAGTGTATCTCAAACTTTAATGTGCTTGTCAATCTCTAAAATGTGATTTCTAGAGAATCAGGATATACCTGGATGGATATATGAGCTTATTGAAATTGTCCAGATTAATCTGTTTGGGTGGAGGTTTTATTAATCAAAATGTATGACATAGTTTCCCAGGCCAATTTTAACATGCACTATAGCTTTATTGCATTTCTTAAAACTGTGTTTCTAATATCTTTGATAGGTTATTCTTTTTAGTCCTCAAATTTTACAAGAAAACATATTCCTATCTTACCACTTGACTAAACTCAACATGGAGTATCTGCACTTATCTAAAACAGTGTTTCTCTAACTTTAATATGTTTATTAATCATTATTGATATTGATCAAAAGCAGATACTAATTCAGTAGATTTGGGGTTGGCCCTGAAATTCTACATTTCCCAGATGATAACAATGCTGTTGACTGATTGAGAGGGTTCCCCAATGCCTCAAAATGTCCTAAAATCTGCCTCTGATTTTAACTAAACCTGCAGAGAACTGAATAGGGGACCATATTGTTTCCACCACAACTCACACTCCCCAAGTCCTCTATCCCCTGTAAAAGCACATTCACCAAATTTGTCTTTGGTCTTCTGATTAATATGGGGTATACAGCTGACCCTTAAACAATGCAGATTAGAACTGCATGATCCACTTATAGGCAGATTTTTTTTAATAGCACTAAAAATGTATTTTCTCTTCTTTATTGTTTTCTTAATGCTTTCTTTTCTCCATCTTCCTTTATTATAAGAATACAGTTTATAATACATGTAACATATAGAATATGTGAAATCAATTGTTTATGATATCAGTAAAGCTTCTGGTCAACTGAAGGCTCTTAGTAGTTAAGTTTTTGGGGAATCAAAACTTATTCACAGATTTTGAACTGCTCAGGGGTTGGTGCATCTAATCCAAACATTGTTTAAGAATCAACTGTAGTATATTACTGAATTTTCTGAAAGTATATATTTGAATACATAATATACAACATTTATTTTACAGTGCCATCTTTTTTTTAATCCTCAAACCAGTATATTTTCTCATTAAATTTAAGAGAGAGTGGAAGCAGAGGCCAGAAGATACAGAGAGAGAGAGAGAAAGAGAGAGAGAGAGAGAGAGAGAGAGAGAGAGAGAGAGAGAGAGAGAGAGAAACATCCATGTGAGAGAGACACATTAATTAGCTGACCAGGGCTGGTAAACGAGCCTGCAACTAAGGTACGTGCCCTTGATGGGGAGTCTAACCTGGGACCCTTCAATCCATGGGCAAACATTTTATCCAATGAGCCAAACCGGCTAGGGCTATTTTATAGTAACATCATCATAAGAGTCTGCTTAGTACATATCTCTGGTTTGCTTTTATTTTATTAAAATACACTGAATCAAGTTACTATGAATTATATATTTCTAATAACTGCTAAAACACACATAGTTGTTTGTGGCTTTCTTATTAATAACATAATATACAAAATTATATGTATATAATTACAATAAAGTATCAAATCATGAATTTTGTGTACCTACCTAAATCTTATTAATATATATATATATATATATATATATATATATATATATTATTGGTATCAGAGAGGAAAGGAAAGGGGGAGAAAGATAGAAACATCAATGATGGGAGAGTATCATTGATTGGCTATCTCCTGCATGTCCCACACTAGGGATAGAGCCTTTAACCCAAGCATGTGCCCTGACTACTAATAGAACAGTGAATTCCTGGTTCATAGGTCCACACTCAACCACTGGGCAACAATGGCCAGGTACCTAAATCTTAACTTTATCTTTCCTATTTCTTTTTCACAAACCCTATTTCTTTACATGTATAATATTTCATGTTGTAAATATTTCATAAGCTATTACAAATTCTTAATGAAAGGATTTTAGTGAATTCTTTAACAATATGATAAAGGTATTAATTATAGCTATAATTATATATATAATTACAATAAAATACTATAATCAACTCTTATTGTAATGAAGTCATATTATGCTAAGCCTTTTTCATATATGATTATCTAATTTTAGTTGATAATCTGTTTGTTTTTTGTGTACTTTTGGTTTTGAGTTAGAATATGTAAGTGAAAATCTATGTAAAGCCAAAACTAGCAATTTAACAGTATATAATAAAAATCAAAGATAAAAAAGAGGGGAAGCACACTAAAAAGTCCACTGGAAGGAATTTATACTAAGAAAATTAAGAATATGCATAAACATTTAACTACAAACATAGTGCAGCATATTCCATTAAAGCTTAGTTCAAAGGCCAAAATAACCAAAAATGACTTAATCCCAAATAAAATATTGCTGCCATCAATTTAATGGTAATACATGTGTGTGTGTGTGTGTGTGTGTGTGTATGTAATATATATTATATATATATATGTGTGTGTGTGTGTGTATACATATACACACACACACACACACACATATATATATTACTAAGAAAATGTTCAGAATGTATTTTAGAAAGAAAAACTAAGGTTATAAAGCATTCATTGTTATAAGTATGGTTTATTTTCTCTTTATTTTTGGCTCATCAGGCTTTTTTCAAAATATTTGTATTGCAAGCATAATTTATTATTTTTATTTTATCTTTATTGTATAAGTATTACAGATGCCTCCTTTGTTTGTTTTTTCCCATTGACGCCATCCACCCCCTACCTACCTCTCCCATGTCTTCACTTTACTATTGTCTGTGTGCATGGGCTACACACATGTGTATAAGTTCCCCCAGTTCATCTCACTTCACCTTACCTCTAAAATTTATCAGTCTGTTCCATGTTCTATATCTCTAGATATATCTTATTCATCAGTTTATTTTGATCATTAGATTCCACATATGAATGAGTTCATGTGATACTTAACTTTCTCTGACTAGCTTATTTCATTTAGCAAAATACTCTTCAGGTCCATCCATGCTGTTGAAAATGGTGAGTGCCTTCTGTTTTATAGCCAGGTAGTATTCCATTGTATAAAAGTATCATAAATTTTATATCCACTCATCTGCTGATGGGATTTGAGCTATTTCCAAATCTTAGCAATTGTAAATCGTGCTGCTAAGAACACAGGGTGTGTATATTCTTTCTGATTAGTGTTTTGGGTTTTTTAGGATATATTCCTAGAAGTGGAATCAAATGGGAGTTCCATTTTTTAATTTTTTGAGGAAATTACATACTGTTTTCTACAGTGGCTGCACCAGTCTGCATTCCCATCTCTCTCAAAGCAATGTGTTTACCGATACATATCCTAGGGCAAAGCTAACTAAGGAGAAATAAATAAATGGAACTATATCAAAATAAAAATCTTCTGCATAGCAAAAGAAACCATCAACAAAATAAATAGAGAGCCCACTATATGGGAGAACATATTTCCCAATGATACATCTGTTAAGGGGTTACTATAAAAAAAATACAAGTAACTCATACAATTTAACAAAAGGAAGACAAGCAATCCAATTTAAAAATGGGCAAAGAACCTAAATAAACACTTTTCCAATGTAGATAAACAGAAGGCCAAGAAACATATGAAAAAATGCTCAAAGTATTTTTAGTTGATAATTTGTTTGTTTGTTTTTTGTGTACTTTTGGTATGCAGATAATAAGAGAAATGTAAATTAAAAGAACAATGAGGTAGCACCTCACACCTGTTGGAATAGCTATCACCAACAAATGACAAGTACTGGTAAGGATATAGAGAAAAGGGAATCCAAGTACACACTGGTAGGAATATAAAAAATTATTTTAACAAATGACCAAAGGTTAGTGTTAAAAGGCTTAATGGAATGGTCATAGACATGTGGTAACAGATATGGAAAAAAGAAGAATACAAATAATTTGAGATGAAAAGTTTTCCTATGTGTTTGATTCAAGGATAAAACTAGAATCAGGTTAGCAATCAATCACTGAAGATAACATCCTGAACCAAAGTTTTATCACTAATAGTATCTCTACTGCTTGATAACTTCCTAATGCAATAACTGAATGGGAATGTGTTTCAGTATCTATGACCTAGTTGTCAATACCAGAATCTCAAACAACTCAAAGTTTTGGGTTTGTGCCCTGGGACAGATTTATTCCTTTCCAATCAGCTGATGAAACAAAGCTACCTTGCCTGCAGCCTCAAAAGGGACTTCTAATGAGAGTTTTGGAAGAAGTTTAAAAACAGAAAAAGAAACCAATAAGATAACTGCCTGTCTAAATGAGAGTTGCCACTGACTCCAGGGAAGAGGAATGGGGGAGGGGGGGGAGCCGGGTGGTGGGACACCCATTTCAGAATAAATAATTAAGAAGTATGTAGCTCTATTTGTCTAACATAGAAAAAAAATAATTACAGCAATATTTATGTAACAGCATTATTTTTCATTATTTTTTTTTCGTTTTTCCTTCCCTAATAATATCATGGCCATGATTATCACTGCTTTGGAACCTTGGGTCTCTTGCATTCCTTTATTCACGTATTCAGCAAATACTTTCTGAATCTTTGCTGTATGACAGAAACTATTCTAGGCAATGGGGCTACATCAGGGCTCTAAATACCCTCAGCCTAGTGAAGCCAACACTTCAGTGAGGAAGGCCAACACTAACCCAATAAAGACATACATAATGGATTGTCATGTTGGAATGCATTGAAATAAAGGCAGTGGTGCTCTTTCAGGTGGGGATCAGGGAAGAACTCCATAGAAGGTAGCGTCTATCCCAGTGATGTATTATCACATCAGCCTGATTTTGCCACCAGGAATCACATATATACACACCTTCACAATTATCTAGGATATCTTGCACCAAAAATCCAGAACAATCATTGTATGATCGTGATTTTTTCTCATGCAACTAACAATATGTGTGTTCTTACCTAGAGCTTCCCCATCTATCTTAGCCTACTACCATCACCATTGTTACTATTGTTATTAATACTACTATTACTATTGTTGTTTTACTATTCAGGTCCATGATACCTTATTTGAGACTTAGAAATCCAAAAACCTTTGAAAACCAATAATTTTTTCATAAGACACATGGAGGCAAAATTTAATTCACCTGATCTTTAAATCTGACTTGAACCAACCAACAAAAGGTCAATAGAGTGACCTCTATCTCCTATTTAATGATAATATTCTTATACTTGACTGAAAAAATAATAACATATTTTTATTATAATTTTAATTGAAGATCCACTTAGCATCATTCTACAGTTTGAAATTTTCTGAATTCCAAAATACATCAAACTACAAGAATTTCTAATAAAGGGTTATGGATCCATACAACCACTACAAGCTACAACTATTACTACAGTTGTTGCTTGTACTACAAAATATTGCTTTGAATAGCTGTAGATTTGTTATTCTGAAACATTCTAACATCTCATTAGCATAAAGGTATGTAACTTAAGAGAAAACTTTGCATCTGATACATCTGTCATTTAATGAATACACTAGACTTCTTAAACACTTTTTTTCTGATCATTTAAAATATCAAATTACAGCAAATCTTCGTCAATATAATATTAACAGCCACAGCAATACCCAAAGCCTGTGACCATAACCTTGAATATCAATAACACTCTTTATGTCCACTGGCACTTTCTATGTCTACTTATTATTGCTACTAAAGTTTTCATTCATATTCAATATCCATGTCTGGTGCATTTTGTTTGATGAAAATAAGCTAATTAGTGCTGAACCTTTCCTACTTCATAAATTTATTCCTAAGAATATTAAAAGGAAGTCAAGTGAGACATGTTCAGCAACAGATGTTGTGCCTTTTTACAGTTTGTTCCCTTTCATTACTTTTTAAAAAATTTAGTTAAATGTTCCCTTTACTAGAGAACAAGCATACCTAGCTTCCCAGGAGGGTGAAGGAGGGGGAGATCCCAGGGCAGGCACAGTCTGTTCACTCTCTTAAGCCAATAGCTGCTCTAATGCTCTTCACATTCGAGTTTTCATTCTTTCATCCAGGTTTTGGAAACAATCACACTCCAGCTTATCACACACACACAAAAAAAAGCACATGTTGATGGCAACTATAGAACTAGAACTATGGTGGGCTCTATCACTAATGCAGATGGGCCTAGTTACCTTCAAATATCTTACAATCTCAGAAAGAGGACTCAATATACTGAGAAAATTTGGTTGCCTCTTTTGGCTTGCACAGTAAAGACAGACAGTGAAGTAACTCCCAAAAGTAAAATTTCAATGATCTTTTATAATAAAAGAAATGAGAAATGTAGATTAAGATTTTTCTCTAGAAGAGTAAATTGATCCAAAAATACAAATTTAAAAATATCTTATTTATATACATAATCTTCCACTTTTGTATATGATTTAGTGTGGGTGGAATTGTGATGTGGTCAAGTGGTGGTACACTGGTAAATCTAAGTAACATTACATCCAAATACTTCATTCATTCATCAGAAGTGCTTTTTTTAAAAACATCATGAGGACGTTGACTATGAGTCTTGACCAATTTCTTCTGACTATACATCTTACCTTATTTATTGCTAAAATTTTGCATGGAACACCTCCTTAATTTTTCCCAGTAAGAATCTTAACTAAAACAAAAGTAAAGAATTTTTATCTAGAATTCAAAATTTATAAAATACATGTTAGACCCAGAAAATACTGATGCAGGACAATATAAAATTGAGATATGGGCTTTTAACAGCAACTATGTACATTTTATAGATATATTAAGTGTATATGTCAAAGCAAATACATCATTTTTCACAAAAATGCAAAACTTTAATATTTCATTGGAAAAAAATAATATTGCTTTCCAATACTAGCTAGAAATTATTTTCCCAAACGTCTGTTAATATTTATTTTATCTTATTTTAAAAGCACATTTTAATGCATTGATAAATACATTAATTTTTGCACCTCTGATTTTGATAAATACTAAAGTTGTTTTTCATAGCTACAGTCCTCTAGCTCATGAGCTTCAAGATAGCTTCATACATTATCATGAAGTTAGCAAACCGTTTTGAAGAGTTATAAAATGAAATTGCAAAAAAATAAAATAAAAAACCAAAAACTTGGAGATGGTGACCTTTCCTATAGTATTGCAATATAATGTTACATTTTTATGTTACATAAACGATTATATTCACAGATGCTCACCTATCTTGGATAAATATTACCTTTCAACATAATTAAGACTATAAATATCTCAGTACTTCAGAAACTATAAACAGAAGTTTTAGTGGTTATATGCCATTTCTTAACTGGAAATTCTAACACAATTCTAATACAATAAGCCTGAAGTGGCAGAAATAAAACATTAAAACTAAAGACATATAACATTATTAAATTATTATTTAATTAGGACTAAAAACATATAAGCATAAAAATATATTAAAAAGAAAACAAAAACTTCAGGCTTAAAAGGGATAGTATCTTTTTAGCCTACAAAAAGCATATCCACAGTAGCTTTTTTATTTCAGCAAATTAAAATGTTGATAAAAGCAGCTAAGCTATAGAGAGGGGACTATATCAAAATAAAAGCTTCTGCACAGCAAAAGAAATCATCAACAAAATTAAAAGGGAGCCTCCTGTATGGGAGAACATACTTGCCAATGATAAATCAAATAAGGAATTAATTTTCAAAACATATAAAGAACTCACACAACTTAATAAAAGAAAGACAACAATCTAATTTAAAAAGGGAAATGAATCTAAATAGATACCTCTCCAAAGTGGACATACAGATGGCCAAGAGTCATATGGAAAAATGCTCGAAGTCACTAATCTTCAAAATATTAAACATAGGAAATCAATATGGTTCAGGTTTTTCACTTCTGGGTATATACTCACAAAAAGCGAAAGGGACTTAAACAATACTTGTACACCCATGTTTATAGTGACATTCTTCCCAATATCCAAAAGGTAGAAGCAATTCAGGTGTCCATCGATAGGTGAATGGATAAGACATGGTATATACATGCATAGAATATTATTCAGCATTTTTAAAAAGAAGGGGAATTCTGACATATTCTGCAACATGGAAGAACCTTGAGGATATTATGCTAAGTGAGATAAGTCAGGCACAAAAGGACAAATAAAAAGGATGAGGACAAAGTATAAAGTTTGTTGCCCAAGAATGGGGGGAGGGAAGAAGAGAAAATTGGTATTTAATAGGTACAGAGTCTCGGTTTGGAAAGATAACAAAGTTGTAGAGATGGATGGTGGTGATTGTTACACACAGTGTGGGTGCACTTAATGCCACCACATTGTACATTTTTCAATGGTAAACTTCGTTATGTATATTTTACCACAATAAAAATGTAAAAAAATAATTTACTTGGAATTTGGTATTTCAGTCCTTTTAGGACTGTTCTTATTTTAAAGGATAAGCAAAAAGGGAATCCTTAGTAAAGAAGCCAGTTAGATAGCCAATGATGAAAATGAAAATGCAGAACCTATAGAAAAAAAAATTTAAAGGTTGGAATATCCTAATTAATTTCCCACCACTTCTATATAGTTGGTTTGTAAGGTAAAATGTAAGCACCTAACTGCACTGATGCAAAATGCCTATTAATGCCCCACCGAGTCTCCATTTCAGCTCACCCCAAAATCTGTAGACAGGTGCACATAACCAAATCACCATATATTGTGCCAAAGCCATGGTGAGTAGTATTTTGTTCTCCTAGTATTCGACCCAGCAGTGGATAAAGTCCCCAATGTTGTATCCAGAGCTCTCTACAATCAAGTCTATTCTGTCAGATGTATTCCCAAAAGAAGTATATTTAGTATACTTATTTGTTTAGCTAAAGGTAGTCTCTAAATTGTTAGCATAAATCAGGGTAGAGCTGGAAGGCTTAGAAGTAGCAGTTCATTATTTCACCTTTATGAGAAGATAAGAAAACAACCTTCCCTGAGTACTGCTTTTGTTAAGTACATATATGCATTAGAAATACATATCCTGTTAACTGGAGGTAGTCACTAGGCTGTGATTAACTGATCTGTTCTAAAAGTAGCAGAGTATAAAGACTGTTAGAATTTCAGAAAGCATAATATTCATATAATTTCCTTGTCAAAATTCTCATAATATTTCTTAATGATATTCATATAACGTCCTTGCTTAAAACAAGGTTACAATGATTTAGTTTCAGTAAATTCACTCACAAAGAATTTAGCAACATAAATTAAATGATGTAATTCAAAAAGTTTACTTTATAGGAAAAACATAAAACAATATTTGTTTTTAAAAAGTGATAGATGAACTATTCAATAGGTAGGAAAAAAAGCATTGTCAAATATATTTCAGTTATCTAATGGTATTGTGTACTGAGTTATGTCTCTCCAAAATTCGTATGTTGAAGCCATAACCTCCAGTGTGACTGTACTTGGAGACAGAGACTTTAATGAGATCATAAGGGTAGGATACTCATACAATATGACTAGTGTCCTCATAAAAAGATAGATGCGGAAACACACACTAGAAAACTCACATGAGGATACAGCAAGAAGGCAACCGTTTGCAAGCCAAGGAGAAGGAAGCCTCGGGAGAAACCAGCCATGCTAGCTTTGGACTGACAGACTTTGGAACTTCAAGAAATAAATCTCTGACCTTTAAGCCCACCTATCTGCAGTAATTTTGTTATTGTTGCTAATCCTCACTTGAAGATATTTTCCCATTGGTTTTAGAAAGAGTGGAAGGGAGAGGGAGAGACACAACAAGAGAAACATCAGTGCTGGAGTGACACACCCATTGGTAGCCTCCAGCATGCACCCTGACCAGGGCCAGGATCAAGCCTGCAACCGAGAGACGTGCCCTTTACTGGAATCGAACCCAGGACCCGTCAGTCCACTTGCCCTATGCACTGAGCCAAATCACCTAGGGCCGTCTGTGGTAATTTCTCCAGCAGCCTATGCATACCAATGCCAGTGACAAGTCAAAAAGAAAAAAATAATAGTTATATGAAGAGAAAAAGACAGAAAGGATGAGATGGACACATTCATACCCAAAACAGAACACATAGGAGATGCAATAAACCCAGACATATATGCAGACACTGTGAGACACAATGTTACAAAATAGCATTTTGCAATTTTTTAAGAAATTGTTGCTAAAGATGTCAGAATCACAAGTTTCTTCTACTGTTTACGTAGACACATCATAGAACTTGCCCTGATGAACAGATGAACTTAAAGTGAAACCCTGATTCCATCTTCAAGACCCAGATACCCATGTCCCTGTTTAGTGGGTCCTCTTTCAGTAAACCGTCAATGTGTGGTCATGAAATTGCCCTTGGATTTTTAGTCCTCAAATTCTCACACTCCTAACAAATGTCTTTATTCTCCATTGGCCAACATGATAGTATTTTCTTGATAGCTCATATACAATTACAAAAATAGTTGCTATTATATTTGGGGCAAACCACTGTGATTATTGCTTTGGCTATTAGTGTTCTTCAACTAAAAATTAAGATACATATTTTTGAGTTGAGGTGATCAGCAAAATGTACATAAGAAGATGAATTTTAATAAAGAGTCATGTTACAAATGAAATAGGTCCATATTAAAAATTTCAAATGTTAAATCAAAATTAATCCCATAATTTGTCAGGAAAATGGTAATTCAACTCTATGTCCAGTTTTACAAATACTTACAATACTATACTCGGAGTCACTAGGCAAACTGGAATCAGGAGCCAGGCGGGAAGACTTTAGCGACACAATTCCTCTCCAATCATACAATGCTTTTTCTGTTAGAAATATCATTGCAGGTTAAAACAATATTTATCCAGGAAAAGTACATACTGATCATATTGCTTAATATTACTAAGAGGAAAGTAAATCATCTTTATGGCCCCATTATTCTGTATTAAAATCACATCTTGTCATCTAATCAAAGAAATGGAGTGATAGCATTGCAGAGAGAGAAAGACTTCAATTAATTGGCCTGCTCACATAGGAAGAGCTCCTGTTTTTATTGCATACAGTGTGCCCATCAGAAAATTAATAGGCTCCTTCTTCTAACTCCCTTCTCTTCAAAAAAACATTGATTTCTGTTTTAAAACGAGGCTTAGAGGAAAATCATATTTGTGAACAGCACTTAAAAAATAAAAGGAAAACTCTCCTGTTAATGTAAGTACTTTAAAAGAAAATTCAAAATTATTATGAAGGCACAAGTTTTGAAACTGCAAAATAAATGAAAGTATTAAAAATATTTAAGGTAAGTAGATTCAGAGATCAAAAGGTATACCACGTATTTCTTCTCTCTTGTGTCAGTTGTTACATGGGATTTATACAGAAAATGTGCTCTTTTATTTTTTTAATGAGGAGTAGGTGTCTTAAGATTTATTTCTCAGAAAAATAAATCACTTTAAAAAGAAAAAAATTCAACTCAATTCTGCCATTCAAACGAGTCAAATTATTTTCACATATCCACTTTTCTTTCTAATACATATTTAAATACATACTAGAGGCCCAGTGTATAACATTCATGCACTAGGCAGGGGGATGGGAGGGCCCTTCGGCCTGGCCTGTGCCCTCTCCCAATCCAGGACACTTTAGGGGATGTCTGACTGCCAGCTAAGATCCACTCCCCACTGCTCAGAGGTGGAAGAGGCTCCAGCCACCACCACTGCGCTCACCAGCTGTGAGTCCAACTTGTGGATGAGCAATGCTCCCCCTGTGGGAATGCACTTACCACCAGGGACAGCTCCTGCGTTGAGCATCTGCCCCCTAGTGGTCAGTGTGCATCATAGCAATCAGTTGTTCCCCCATTTGGTTGATTTGCATATTAGCCTTATTATATAGGATATTCTTTGCTGAACTTTCAACTTACTACAGTTATCCACAGACTAGCTAATCTATACATATGAAAGGCTAATCAACCGTCTGACTATAAGACAGTTTGACTGGCTGGTAGGTATGACACAAAATGACCAGCAGGGCGAAGACGCTCCACATAGGAGTAGCCAAGCTATGGTGACTTGGCAGTGGCAGTTCTCAGGTGACACATCCCGTAATCAGAGAGGGGAGAGCCGAATTCCTCCTGGGGCTACATGATTCCACATTTGGCCGTGGGTTATATTGTTGCTGGGGTCGACTGATTTACTGCACACTTACATTTGCATTTCACACCCTATATGACAGCAACTTTGCAGAGTGCCCTCTTGCACTCTGGGACCCCTCTGGGGATGTCAGAGAGCCAATTTTGGCCTGATTCCCACACCAGGCCAAGGGACTCCACCTGCTTGAGGGACCCTGCTCACTCCACAGAGGCCTTTGAGCTGCAGCACCACCCCAGGTGCAGCTGGCTGGAGAGGAACCACAGGAGGTTGGCTCCAGGCTGTGTCTGGCCTGTCTCACCCAATCCCATCCCACCGGCCACCTTCTAATTAATTTCCTTTCAATGTGCATCATTCCATGCACCAGGTCACAAGTTTTTATATAAATTTAGAGAAAACTCAAAATGAATAAATTCTTTCATTACATTGCTTTAATTTACTTATAAAATCATAAGTGTCTCATAGGGAGGTAGAATAGTAACATAAAATAATATGTGATGTTATCTTAGAGACATCCTAAACAAATGATATATGCACAGCCTAGACCAGTGGTCCGCAGTTTGCCAACCATTGGCCTAGACCATTTTAATTTTGTTTTTAATATGTTTTATTGATTTTTTTTTTTTTACCGAGACCAAGGGAGAGGGATAGAGAGCTAGAAACATCAATGAAAAAGAAACATCAATCAGCTGCCTCTTGCACACTTCTTACTGGGGATGTGCCCACAACCAAGGTACATGCCCTTGACCAGAATCAAACCTGGGACCTTTCAGTCCACAGGCCTGATGCTCTATCCACTGAGCCAAACCAGTCAGGGCAACCATTTTAATTGTACAGGTATTTTTTTCATTTCAGTTAAAAAGATTCTTGACCTCTATTGAAAAAGCAAAACCTCTAGAAGAGGCATCTATATATATATATGTATGTATGTATAAAAGCCTAATATGCAAAGTGTCCCCTCAGGAGTTTGACTGAACCAATAGTTCAATTGTTTGCTATGATGTGTACTGACCACCAGAGGGAGGTATGGAATGAAGGAAGGTCCCAGCAGGCAGTGGGGCAAGGAGGCCCCAGCCGGCAGCCAGCAGCTGCTAGAGACTCTATCCATGCACAAATTTTGTGCACTGGGCCTCTAGTCATAATATAATCAAATGAAAGGTTTTATCATATATAATTTTTCCTTTTTATTAAATTTATTGAGGTTACACTGCTTAACAAAATTATACAGGTTTTAGGTACGTAATTCCACAACACATCATCTGTACACTGAGGTATATGTTCACCACCCAAGTCAAGTTTCTTTCCATCACCATTTATCCTCCAGTATCTTCCTCCACCTCCCTCTTCCCCACCTCTCCCTGGCAATTCCCACACGGTCTACCTCCAAGAAGTTTATGTTTTTGTTTTTTTTTTATCTTTTTTCCCCATCAATCTTTCTATCTCCTCCAACCCTTCACACATCACCAATAAAAAGCTATCAGCTCATTCTTTGTTTATGGAACTCTCTCTCTTTTGCTTTATAGTTCATTTTTTTCATTAGATTCCACATATGAGGAAAATCATAGGGTACTTGTCTTTCTCTGGAAATAAATGTCAATAATGGGAAGATTACAGAGAACCTGCAATCTTATACTTTTGAGGACTCTTATAGACTCAGGAGTATATAAAAGAAAAGCATATGAGTTCTTACAAATGTGTAAGCCTAAGCCCACAGATTTCTTTAGGAAGCTTTTTGACTAATTTAGAGCACTCTGACTCCCTAACACTATCCTGAGTCCACCCACTTCCCTTAACGAACTTCTACAGTAAGTGTTCTCATATATTTTAGATAATTTGCATCTCTGTCCACTCTTTTTAAATGTATAAACTCTTGCAGGGCAAGGGCAATATCTTACTTGGAGCTTCTCTATATTTCTACTTCATTAGCCATGTGATTCAGGTAGCTATATAAACACAGTGGTGAACAAGAATTAGCCTCAGAATGGTAAATCTCACAGATGACATCATCCTGATCACTGAAGAGCCCAATCCAAAATGATGTTAAGTGATACAACTTTTTTCACTAAGGGAGTTCAGAGCATTTCAAATATTTGATCTTGTTTACCCACACATTATTCAGAAAGCCATGCATTATTTTTTCTATCTATAGGTATCAGATTAGAAAATGTAGCTATAACTTTTCCACTTAAGGAAGTAGTAAAGCCTCCCACTAAAATCCTCAAGGTAATCATCCACATATTGATATTATGCTAATGACTCCTCTTCAAAAGCCAAGCACAGAAGGTGGCATGCTACAAATTCTGGTTTATTCATCAATGTCAGTTGAAAGTTATAAGCTGACAGTTTAAAGAAGACCAAAGCCATACACAAACTAAATCTTCACAAACCTTTCAGAGAACCAACATTCTAAGAGATAATGCCATGAAGAAATAAAGATTCTGAATTCTAGGGGTTAGGAAGACAGAGAGACAGAGAGAGAGAGAGAGAGAGAGAGAGAGAGAGAGAGAGAGAGAGAGAGAGAGAGAGAGAGAGAGAGAGAGAGAGAGAGAGA